>JAULBX010030630.1:0-14467 GCA_032358255.1 Heterotrichella gracilis
ATAAGCTTTTCCTGTTTTAGGATTTTTATAGCGGTCTAAAGTGGCTACACTATCCGCATTAACTGTGATGCGTGCAATGGTTTTATTCACAATGACCACATCCGTTACATCTCCTTTCACCAGCATTTCCTGGTAAAATTTACTTTGACTAACCTCGATCAGTTTGGTATTAAAATCATTACCGTAAAAAATAATGAACATTAATGCGGCCACAACAATGCCATAGATCCAATAAAAATTATTGCCTCCATTGCCTACACCGCCTTTATTACCGCCTCCCATAGGTGAATTTTGACGCCCGAATTTTTCTTTCATGCGTTCAAATTGTTTTTTCCTTTCTTCTTCAGGTGAAGAAGATTCGTTGTTTGGTGGATTCGGATTCTTTTCTTCCTTTTTTTCTTCGCTCATTGTCTATTTAATTCGGTCTAAATTAATTTTTTACTTCTGTCATTTCGGCATCACCCCATAAACCCTCAATGTTATAATGCTCTCGGGTTTCCTTTAAGAAAACATGGGCCACAATATTGATGTAATCGATCAAGATCCATTCTCCGTTTTGATGACCTTCACTATGATATGGTCTTTCTTTCGTTAACTTTTCAACCGTCTCTTCAACGCTGTCGGCAATCGAGTTCACGTGTGTATTACTATCTGCATCACAGATCACAAAATAATCTGTCACACGATTTTCCAATCCCTGCAAGTTTAAAATGGTGATGTTTTTTGCTTTGCGTTCACGCATACCTTCAACTACAGCATCCAGCAAGCTGGAGGTTTGTTTTTGAGACGATACTTTTTTAGGTCGTTTACCAGTTACCGGCTTTTTTCTGTTTTCTAAATTGGCAATTACATTTGCCTCACGTAACTCGCGTTCTTTATCGCTTAAGGGTTTTTTTACTTTTAAACCGCTCACTTTAGCAGGCGATTTTTTAGAAGTACCTAATTTGGATTTAACTGTTTTTTTTGCAGCTGACTTTTTGATTGGTTTTTTAGCCATGAAGATATTTTTATTTCTTTGCTTTTAATTAATTTTACTAGGTTTACACCAATCAACAAATTTAACTTATTTGGCGTAATGCAAACACTATTTATTGGCAAAAACCTCATTTTTTTACCACAGATACACAGTACCAATTCTTATGCCACACACTTGTTAAAGAACGTTAAGCTGCCTGAAGGAACTGTCATTCATACCGACCAACAAACGGAAGGTAAGGGACAGCGCGGTGCCCTCTGGCACTCTGAAGCAGGACAAAATCTCACCGCATCAATCGTCTTAAAACCGGTTTTTTTGGAGCTAGAACAGCAGTTTTTTCTTTACCAAATTGCCGCTTTGGCTTGTTATGACACAATAACCGAATTATTGAATACTAGCCATATTGACATTAAAATTAAATGGCCTAATGACATATTGTTAGGCTCCAAAAAACTATCAGGTATACTCATTGAAAATTCAATTCAAAACAATACGATCAACTGGTCCGTTATTGGAATTGGAATGAATGTTAACCAGCTCTCCTTTGCTGATTCATTGAACGCAAGTTCTCTCAGACTGGCAAATGGCAAAGACTTGAGTGTTGAGGCAACTTTAAACCTTTTATGTGAGAATTTAGAAAAATACTACCTGGCCCTCATCAATTCAAAATTTGAATGGATCAATATAAATTATCAGGAAAAACTTTTTGGAAAAAACGAGTACCTGCCTTATGAAATGGATGAACAAACCCACTACATGATGGTTGAGGGAATTACAAAAGAAGGACTCTTGATTTTAAAAGACAGAGATGGAAAAGAACGTAAGGTAGACGTTAAACAAGCTAAATTGCTACTTTAAGTCCTTTAAGATTGCCATCAATTTTAACCAACTAAGTCGAATTATCTTTGGAGAGCTGTTCTAAGGCATTCGAAAGCTCATCAAATTTAAAAACATAACCATTCGATCTGATTTTGGCATTGCTCACCTTCACTCCGCCGCTAACAGTAATGGCTCTTTCTCCCATAACCAGTCGTAAAAAAAACGCCGGTATATTTGGCAGAAAAAAGGGTTTGTGAAAACTTTTGGCGAGTTTTTTTGAAAATTCCTCATTGTTTACTTGCTCCGTTGAAACAGCGTTGTACACGCCCTTCATGTTTTCTTCGAAGATCGCTTTTATAAAAATGCCCGCCACATCAGTGATATGGATCCAAGGAAATGCTTGTTTACCACTACCGATGGCAGCTCCAAATCCAAATTGAAAAGGCGTTTTCATCTTTACATAGGCACCCCATTTAGCACTTAATACAATTCCTGTTCTTATGATAACTGTTCTTGTTGCTCTTTGTTGAAAGGGAACATACGATTTTTCCCAGGCAATACAGGTGCGCGAAAGAAAATCACTTCCGGGTGAATCTGTTTCTGTATAGGTATGCGAAGAAACCATGCTACCATAATAACCTATTGCACTGCCACCAACAAAGGAACTTAATTGAATGTGATGTTTATTTAAATAGTGAAACAACAATTCACTGCTTATTACCCTTGAATCTAAAAGTTCTTTTTTATAAGCTTCGGTCCAGTTTTTATCAACAATTCCGGCACCTGCCAAATGCACCACACAATCTATTGCTTCAAAGGCCTTGTCGTCAATATAAGCTTTAGCTAGATCCCACCTGTACTTCTTAATCTTGCCTTCCTGTCCTTCTTGACGACTTAACCAGCGTACTTCATGGCCCGATTGCACTAATAATTCGGAAATTGCTCTCCCAAGTAATCCACTTCCGCCGGTAATTAATATATTTGCCATGATATTAAAACAGTTCAATGTACAAATAGTTTATGGTATACGACATTCATATTTTTGTTTGCACAAATCAGCGCACGGGTTCAGAAAAGTTAAGCTGTGGCGAAACTCAAGGATTAGAGCTTGTGGCAGAATTTAAAAAACAATTAAAAGATCTGCGTGTTGATCTTAAAACCAGAGCAAACAAAAGTGGTTGTTTGGGTATTTGTGATTTTGGTCCAACTATCGCCATTTATCCCGAAGGCACGTTTTACGTGGGTGTAAAAAAGGAAGATGTGAAAGAGATCGTGGAGTCACACCTCATTCACAATAAAAAAGTAAATAGACTATTACTCAAATCATAAATGGAAGAACTTGATCTGAATACTTATTTGTTTAAACAAGACTTGTTTGAACTATTCAAATTTCAGTTGAGCAAAGATTTTGAAAGTGCGGGAATTGATATTACTTTCACGCAAAAATTACCTCAGCAATTGGAGGCATTAAAGAATATTATTTGTGTACAACTTCTTGAACTGTCAAAAAAACAAGCACACTTATTACCAATTTTGTTATACCGCATCGATATAAGTGAAGCGCAAATTAAAAAGTATTCAAAAAAAGCACCTGAATTAACGTATGAAGCCTTGTTGGCTGAATTGATCATCAAACGCATTCTTCAAAAAATAATATTAAAAAAAACATTTTCAAATTAAATTCAAATAAAATGAGCATAGTTGTGCGAAAAGGGGTAGAAGAGGATCTGCAGGAAGTTTTAGAATTGATCAAAGAACTTGCGGCTTATGAGCGTGCACCCGAAGAAGTTGTGGTAACTGAAAATGAAATGCTGAATTGGGGTTTTGGTAAAGATAAGGTATTTGACTTTTTTGTTGTAGAGAAAGAAAATAAGATTGTGGCCATGGCCCTTTATTATTATAAATATTCAACCTGGAAAGGGAAATGCCTCTTTTTAGAAGATATTATTGTAACTGCCAAAGAACGCAGAAATGGATTTGGAAAAATGTTATTTAATGAAGTGGCAAAAGTGGCAAAAGCTGAAAAAGTTAAACGCATGGAATGGCAGGTATTAGAATGGAACGAAATTGCTATCCGGTTTTATAAAAAATACATGTCCAACTTTGATGATGAATGGATCAATTGTAAATTGACCTATGAACAAATTCAAAAATTGAAAATGTATTGATCTTTCATTAGTCTGAGCTCAAGTCAATCGACTCATCTTGCTTAAACAAAAAACAAATTTTGCCTTCGCCTTAACGGTTCAGTTCATCAAATAGTTTGATCTAACCAGGCATTTTGGTACAGACCACTTGCCTGAATACAACTTTAGGTCAATGATCTTTCCCTCACAGCTTAAAAAATGACCTTCTTTATCCATCATTAAGATCAAGGCTTTTCCTGCTAAAATTTCTTCAAGCACCACTTCACTTAATTGCGCAAGGGACAAATTTTTATGCAGAACACCAAGCTCCATTCCCTTTTCATTATTGCTCAGATCCATTACACTGCTTAAACTGTCGCTCAGTCCACCAAATTCCCTTTCGTTTTTCAGGAACTGCCGGTAATTGTTTTTTTCGTGGGCCTTTCCAAGCGATCTAACTTTGTTTACTTTAATTTTTTGAGCAAAGGCCGCCATGTAAAAAAGGTGTCGAAAGGCATCAACACGACCTCCATTTTCAATAGCATCTAAACGACTATCGCGTTTCGCACTTGCATAAACAGGTTCGCATTTTTTTGCGATCTTATTGGTTTTACAAGCTGCTATCGGATGCCAGAAGGCCCATCTCCATTCGTAGTTAGATAATTTTACCGACTGTGTAAAGCCCTCATTAACACAAAATAAAAATAAGAGTAGAAAAAAAGAAGCTCGTTTTAAGTTTAATTCAATTAACATTGGCCTGTTAGCATTCAAGTATAAATATATTTATTTCCCGCGGCTTATGTGTTATTTTTACGGTGTGGAAAACAAAACAGATTTTTTATCCTTATTGCTAAACAAAAAATCAACCGGTTTAGCTGAAAGTATTAATGATATACGAGATAAGGAATTCAGTGGTATTAAACTAACAGCTGAAGAGTCTAAAGCATTATCCAATTACGACAAATACCGAATTAACATATTGAATGCCCAAACCGACGAACAAAAATTTCATTACAAATACCGTCAACTTCAGGTTATTGCCAATTTAAGCGATTGGCGTGAGTTTCTTCTCTCCGAATTTTCGGAATAGTTTCTTTAATTAATTGGCTCTCAATGCCAATTATTTCTTAACTTTACGATCCAAAATTGTAACTATGAACACAAAAACCTTAGGTCAGTTTATTATTGAAAAACAAGCTGATTTTCCTTATGCTAAAGGGGAGTTATCTCGTTTGCTGCGTGATATTAGCATTGCTTCTAAAATCGTTAATCGTGAGGTAAACAAAGCCGGCTTGGTTGATATTTTAGGTGAAACCGGTGAAACAAATATTCAGGGCGAACGGGTTAAAAAATTGGACGTTTTTGCCAATGAACAATTTATTGCGGCATTCAAGGCAGGCGGCGAGGTTTGTGCCATTGCCAGCGAAGAAAATGATGACATTATTCCAATCGATTCTGAAATTTCAAAAAGTGCAAAATATGTGGTGGCCATGGATCCACTCGATGGTTCTTCCAATATTGACGTGAACGTATCTGTTGGAACTATTTTCTCTATCTATCGACGTATTTCTTTAAGTGGTCCCGGAACCATCGAAGACTTTATGCAACGTGGTACAGAGCAAGTTGCCGCCGGTTATGTAATTTACGGTTCAAGCTGTATGCTGGTTTATACGACCGGTAAAGGCGTGAATGGATTTACCTTGGATCCAAGTATTGGCGAATTTTGTTTATCACATCCTAACATTCAAACACCTAAACACGGCAACATTTACTCTATTAATGAGGGTAATTACCTGCACTTTCCCGATGGCGTTAAAAAATATTTAAAATACTGTCAGGAAGAAGATCTGGCAACCAATCGTCCGTATTCTTCCAGATACATTGGTTCGGGTGTAGCAGATATTCATCGTAATCTAATCAAAGGGGGAGTATATATCTATCCGACAACAACCAAATCTCCTAGCGGAAAATTACGGTTGTTATACGAATGCAATCCACTGGCATTTGTAATTGAACAAGCAGGAGGTAAAGCCACTACCGGCGGTAAACGCATCATGGAAGTTCCTTTAAAAGAATTACACCAACGCACTCCTTTGTTTTTAGGCAGTTCAGACATGGTTGAAAAAGCCATGGAATACATGACCAAATATTCTATAGAGAAAGTCTGATCATTTTTTTCTTTTTTTTAAAACCGGTTTTCATGACCGGTTTTTTTATGACTAAAATCAGGAAAAACTAATGAACAAGACCTGTTTATATTATTCGGGGTTTAGGTTGGTTTAATCGTTTTTTGAATTATACATTTGATCTAACCAATTAAAAATAATTTTATGAAAAAGATCATTACAATGTTAGCAGTATTAGCTACTGTAGGTTTAAACGCACAAGAAGCAGCAAGTCCGGCAAGCAGCGCAGGAACGACAAAAAAAATGTGGTTAAGCGGAAATGTAGGATTTGGTACCGACAATGAGAAAGATGGACCTTCAAGTTCCAATTGGACTTTTGGACCTTCCTTCGGTTACTTTTTAAATGATAAAATGGCGATTGGACTCGGTGTTGGTGTAGGTGGAACCAAACAAGTACAAGAATTTGACGTTGCCGGTACTACCTATGAAAGAACCGATAAATCAATGGGATGGCAAGTAGCCCCATTTTTCAGATATTATTTCGCCGGCACAGGTAACTTCCGTTTTTTTGGAGATTTATATGTAGCTATTGGTGGTGGTAATAATACGACTGAGCAAACAACACCGGGTTTTACAACTTTAGAAGTTAAATACGGAACCTTTGGTGCCGGTTTACGTCCGGGTGTTCAATACTGGTTCAACAACAACTGGTCTATGGCTTCATCTATCGGAATACTTAGTTTTGACAGCAGAACAGATGATAAAGGCGGAAAAGATGCTGCTGGTAAATCAACTGAAGTTAAATCAAGCCAGTTAAATTTGAACGCCAATTTTGCGGCACTCAACTTTGCTTTCTATTTCCATTTCTAAACAAAATAGTTTTTCATTTAAAAGCCATCTTCATAAGGGATGGCTTTTTTATTGAACAAAATCTCACTTTAGATAAATTAACATCCAATCTTTAGTAAGTTTCCAAGCTAAAACCTAAAATTACACCACTTTCCGCTAACTTTATTGAAAATAAAAAAATGGCTGAAAGACCTCTGATTTTAGTAACAAACGATGATGGAATTTTTGCCCCAGGAATTACCTTTTTAGCAAAGATCGCCTCTCGCTTTGGTCGTATCATTGTGGTTGCTCCCGATAAACCACAAAGTGGTATGGGGCATGCCATTACCATCAATTCTACACTGCGTATTCAGAAAACCAATTACCATAACGCCGAACAAGAATTTTCTTGCAGTGGAACACCGGTTGATTGTGTGAAGATGGCAGTCAATAATATTTTAAAAAAACGTCCCGATCTCGTTCTCAGCGGAATCAATCACGGTAGCAACAGTTCTATTAATGTGATCTATAGCGGAACCATGAGTGCCGCTATTGAAGGGGCCTTAGAAGGAACTCCCAGTATTGGATTTAGTCTCTGCGACTATGCCATGGAAGCTGATTTTTCACAAGCAGAAAAATTTATCTCAACGATCATTGAAGAAAGTTTAAAAAATCCAATGCCTAAAGGCATTTGCCTCAATGTGAATATTCCAAAATTAAAAGCAGATGATTTTAAAGGAATAAAGGTGGTGAGACAGGCAAAAGCGAATTGGGTTGAAAAGTTTGAAGAACGAAAAGATCCTTATGGGAGAGATTATTATTGGTTGACAGGTGAATTTGTAAACTTTGAGCCCGAATCACTCGATACAGATGAATGGGCATTAGCCAATGGCTATATTTCAGTGGTGCCTACACAAGCCGATCTAACAGCACATACACATTTACAAACTCTCAAAAATTTAGAAGCATTATGACCTGGATCACTAAAATAGATAAGCTCTGGATTGGCCTTTTGGTTGGTTTATTTTTTCCTTTCTTTATGTTCACCTTATACTGGTTGTTCTTTTACCACAAGATAAATTTTCCGGATCGTTTTGTCAACTACCTGCTTAAAGGATATATGCTGAGCGGCGTTATTAAAATTTGTGGACTCGGCAACCTCCTTATTTTTTATCTGAGCTTAAACTACAAAACAGATAAATTCAGCAAGGGTGTGGTCATCAGTGTCTTGTTTTACGTAGCACTGATCGCTTATGTCACTTATTACTATGAACCGGAACTCATTTAATGCACAACCATCATACCTTCAACTACTTTAACATGAGTCTTCATTTCTGCCATACAAATAAAACCAACATCCATTTTCAATGAAATATTATTTTATAGCGGGGGAAGCCAGTGGAGATCTACATGCCAGCAATTGTATCATTGAGCTAAAAAAAATAGATCCCGCTGCACAATTTGCATTTACCGGTGGTGATCTCATGGAAAAAGAAACCGGTGTAAAAGCCGATATTCACATCAAAAACATGGCTTTCATGGGGTTTATTGATGTGCTTAAAAATATTAGAACAATAAAAAAGAATTTTAAAATTGTTAAGTCTGAAATTATAAAATTTAAACCCGATCTCTTGGTACTGGTAGACTATCCTGGATTTAATTTAAGAATGGCCAAGTGGGCCACAGAACAAGGCATTAAAGTAGATTATTACATTTCACCCACCGTTTGGGCCTGGAAAGAGGGGAGAGTAGAGCAAATAAAAAAATACACGAATAAACTATTTGTGATCCTGCCTTTTGAAGAGGCCTTTTATCAAAAACATCATCATCTGGTATACTTTACAGGACATCCTTTAATTGATGCCATTGAAAAACAAAAACCACATTTTCGTTCTAAAGAAAAATTTATACGCGATAACGGACTTACTGACCAACCAATCATTGCTGTGCTTCCGGGCAGCCGAGAGCAAGAAATAGAACGTATGATGGGAATCATGTTAGAGGTGAGACCAAATTATCCCGATTATCAATTTGTAGTGGCAGGCACCAACAATCTCCCAAAATCGTATTACACTAATTTGGAAAAAAGTGGTATCAAAGTGATTTTTGATCAAACCTATGAATTAATGAGCTATGCTGAAGCCGGAATAATAAAGTCAGGCACCTCTACCTTAGAAAGTGGATTGTTCAAATTACCCCAGGTTGTGTGTTATAAAGGAGGTAGCTTATCATTCGCCATTGGCAAGCGATTGGTTAATGTGAAGTACATCAGTCTGGTCAATTTGATCATGGATAAACCCATTGTAAAAGAATTAATTCAAACAGAATTAACCGCTAAAAATATTTCAGATGAATTAATGAAACTTCTTCATGATAAAAATTATAGAAATACCATGATCTCTGAATACGAAGCACTGATCAAACACCTGGGTGGTGGAGGTGCTTCTGCACGAATTGCCGCACACTTAGCAAAAGACGCCACTCATACAACTCAAGTCCATTCGAATGCTTAATCACGCCCGCTTATATCTCTTACTTTTGTTTTCATTGGTGGGAATGACCTCTTTCCATGTACCGGCAGAGTCTATTCAAGTGCGTCTCTTTGCTCATTTAAAAGTAAGCGAAGCACACGTCATTATTCATCTAGGCACTTATAAATTAATTGCCGATGGTGCTACTATCATGGATAGTAGACCATTAATGGACTTTAAACTGAGTATAAAAGGAGACAGTGTTGAAGTCACCCAAAACAATGTATCTCTTGGTGTTTTTAAGTACATCAAATTTGTGAGTGATAGTGGCAGCGAACTAAAATTAAAGTTAAGTAATCCCGAAAGAAAAGTGCGGACATATCAGGATGATCTGAGTTTTAGTTGTGTGGAAGGCTTTATCAGGATCATAAATGACGTGGTGTTGGATAATTACATTGCAGGTGTAACGGAGGCTGAAGCCGGTTCCAGATCAAGTCAGGAATTTTATAAGGTTCAGGCTATTTTAGCGAGAACTTTTGCCTTGTCACATATTAATAAACATGTATTAGAAGGTTTTAGTTTATGTGATCAGGTACATTGCCAGGCTTATTACGGAAAGCCACGTGATCAAACCATTTTTAAAGCCATGCAAAGTACGTTGGGTAAGGTAGTGGTGGATGAAAATCTGAATCTGATCATAGCCTCTTTTCATAGCAATAGTGGTGGACAAACAGCCAACAGTGAAGATGTTTGGGGTTCTCAAACATCTTATTTACGAAGTGTGAACGATTCGTTTAGTGTGAACATGCCTAATTATAAATGGGAACGTAAAATGTTGACAGATGATTGGTTAAGTTATCTTAAACTCAAACATAATTTTTCTACCGACAATTCAGATGAACGCGATGCGGCCATGAATTTTAAACAAGATACCAGAAAAATTTATTTAGAATATAATAATATCCGGGTGCCATTAAAAAGTGTTCGTTTAGACCTTCAGTTAAAATCGACTTTTTTTAGCATTAGTCCGCTTGGTAAGGATAGTGTTCTTTTTAGCGGCAAAGGGTATGGTCACGGATTGGGCATGTGTCAGGAAGGCGCCATGAATATGGTGAGAAAGGGTTATTCTTATACTGACATCCTCAATTTTTATTATCAGAACACACAACTCATCGATCTTCACAAACTAAGTTTTTTTAAAGACGAGTAGTAGATTTATATTTTTGTTGTCTAACGTTTTTTTTGGCTAATTTTAATTCATGAAGAATTCATTGATCCTTATAAGCTTATTAAGTTTGTTTTGTCTTAATTCATTTGACTTAAATGCGCAAGAACCTGAGACGATCAAATTTAAAAAAGAATCAAATTTGGTGAAGGTAGTCTTCGATAATACTGATCCCCGTTTATTTGTGGTGGATAGATTCGGAAATCCAAGAGAAAACAAAGTGCTTTCATACAAATTGTATGTAAAAAATAAGAAGGAAACCAAAGAGTTTATAGGATATTCGAACAACTTAAGCGGAGAGATGATCAACTATTTGAATAAACAAAAATCAGCAACAAAACTATTCTTCACAGAAATAATGGTGGAAGATGAGTCCGGTCATCCCTTAAAATTACCGGATGCAATAGATACCTGGTTTCCGGATTGTAAGAATTGTGAAACCGGGAAACGTTAATTTTTTTGGGCGCCATTTCGGGCTGTCGCTACTCGCTTTTTTTATTTCGCTTCGCTGCATAAAAAAGAGCTCAAACAAGCTGCTCCATCCCGGGCGCGAATAATCATCTCATATTCATATATACAAAAAAGCCCCTTCGTTTTTAAGAAAGGGGCTTTTAAAATCACTTAAACTAAGTTTAATTATACGCCGGCAAGTAAGAATAATTTTTACCGTATTCCAGCATTTGTTCTGTAAAGTTATCAGGAAATAAAACCTTTACATCAATGATCTTATCGCCTTCCATGATCGGAACTACTTTTGGTTGAATGAATCCGGCATATGGAGCGATGTTTAATTTAGCATAACGATCCAAAATTTCTTTGTGTAAGGCCGGATCAATTTTTACGCCGTAATTCTCAATCAGATCACGTCCGGCTTTATAATCACCTTGTGATTTAATACGTTGAATTTCTCTTAACAGATCGCCAAATAACACACGTAGTTTGTTATAATCATTCACCACAAAATACGTTTTTCCATCCACTACTTTTTTCTCAATCACATTTTCTTTGGCGCCTTTTTCAAAAGCCCAGGCTGAAACCATTTTACGGTTACGCATATGTGCTTCTTCAATGTCTTTACCCGGTTTAATGCGCGCTAATTGAACGATCAAACCTTTGGTGATGTATTCATCATAGGCGGCTTTTCCGCACTCCAAATTTGGCATAACACCTAATTCGATCAGCTTTGGATCCATCAAATAATATAAGGCAACCAAGTCTGCACGTCCTTCTTCCAAAGCACTGGCGTAATTGAGTAAAGTCTCATGAGGTTGTCCAATTCCTTTTTCAATTTTTCCACTGGCATGACCAATTACCTCGTGCATATCGGTATGTAATTTATCTGCTAAGGAAGCATGTGTTTTAACGCGTTCCTTGATCTCATCGTTAAAATAAAATTCATTCACCACACTGCCACCGGCTGCCTGATCGTAAGCCTCAACAATGTTTCCAAGATTCACCGATTTACTGCCATGGGTTTCTCTGATCCATTCGTTGTTTGGTAAATTAATACCAATAGGGGTACTCGGAGCAGCATCACCACTTTCAACAACGGCATTGATCACTTTGGCCGATATACCTTTCACCGTATCTTTCTTATGCTGCGGCATGAGGGTAGAGTTATCTTCAAACCATTGTGCGTTTGCGCCAATGATGGCAATGCGTTTGCTGGCTTCAAAATCTTTTAAGGATACAACCGATTCAAACGAACCTTTTTTCCCTAATGGATCCTGATACACTTCTATAAAACCATTCACCACATCCACCGCACTCTCAGTATCTTTTACCCAGGCAATATTGTAAAGATCAAAATCTTTTAAATCACCCGATCGGTAAAATTTGACCAAGGCTTCCAAAGCGGCTTTTTGTTTGTCGTTTTCGGCTACCGTGATGGCTTTTTCTAACCAATAAACGATCTTTTCTATGGAAGCAGAATACATGCCTCCCACCTTCCATATTTTTTCAACCATTTTCCCGTTTTCCTTTACCAGCTTGCTATTTAAGCCGTACATCGGATTCTGATCACTTTTTTTATCCACTTGTGCGGCATAAAAACTTTTCGCTTCTTTTTCTGTCACACCTTCGTAAAAGTTAACGGCAGAGGATTTTACCAGATCTGTTTTAGGATCTAAACTCACTTTTTTAGAGGCAATACTTGGATCAAAAATAATTGGTGTAATAAACTTAATGAAGTCTTCTTTACTTTGTCCTTCTTGCAATGGCAGTTTGGCAGCATCTACGTGACTCAATACGTGAGTGAAAAATTCTGCTGAACATTCAGGTACAAATTTATCGTTGTTATAGTGATGATGAATACCATTACTGAACCAAACCCGTTTCGCGTAAATACTCAGATTTTTAAAATCCTCACTTCCACTGTCATGACTCTCAGTACTTAAGATCGCTTCCAATGTTTTGCGCACAGCTAAATTGTATTTATAGTTTTGATCATACACGATGTCTCTTCCGCATAAGGCCGCTTCTGATAAATAATACACCAATGTTTTTGTTTTTAGATCGAGTTGATCAAAATCTTTTAATTGATGACGCAACACGCGTAAATCGGCGAATTGCTCGGCAATGTATTTAAAATCGTCAACAGGTTTTGCTGCCTGTGTGCTGTCCTGTTTTGCAGACTTTTCAAGACCTGCTAATTCGTTATCGGAGGAGGTACAAGCTGTCAATGCGAGAGCTAGACCGGTAATTGCTATATATGCTTTCATTTGTTTGTTATAAGATCACAAGTTTAATATTTATTTAAGCCTTTTGCAAGGAGAATTAGCTTCAAAAGATATTCTTGGGTATCCTTAAATGCCTGAAATGCTTTATTTTTTCTTATGTGTCCTTATGTCTCTTATGTGGTTTAAAAAAGAGTAAATTCTTAAATGCCCTTAAATGCCCTTAAATGCCTTAAATGCTTTATTTTTTCTTATGTGTCCTTATGTCTCTTATGCGTTGCCCTGAGCTTATCTAAGGGTGGTTTAAAAAAGAATAAATTCTTAAATGCCCTTAAATACCTTACATGGTTTATTTTTTCTTAAGTGCCCTTATGTCTCTTATGTGGTTCATGAAATTTCACTATTCCGCAATTCCTTCGGATAACACAAAAAATATTTACTCACCGTTTTACTTAAACTCTGAATATTTAACTGATCACTCGCTTGAGCCACATCAATGAGTTTTCCATCGCTCATTAAAATGTTGATGTTAAATTGATTCGCCGTATAAGCACTATTATTGACCACATCCTGCACCACAAAATACTTGGCATCTTTTGCTTCAATGCCATATAATTCACACACACCTTTTATGAAACGATCAGAATAGGTCTTCTCAAATGGCTCATTTTGAATTTCAATCTTAAATAATTTCCGTTCAAGTAAGTTCTGACAAAGGCGGCTAAGAATCTGATCCTCATGTTCGCTCCATACTTTTATCGACGCGTCCACATCACTGTCATCTAACCTCGCGAAACGATCAAGTAAACTGTGATTGGTTTCAAAATCTCGTTCTTTAAAATCGTTCTCTAAGAAAAAACTCAGCGACGGTGTAGCAAACAGTTTTATGCCTGATTCGGCCAATTCCTTCGCGCGCATTAAAATATTCACTAAAAGTGTTTCCGCACTTAACACGGTTTTATGCAGGTAAACCTGCCAATACATCAGTCTTCGGGCAATTAAAAACTTTTCAATGCTGTAAATCGCCTTGTTTTCAACCACCAATTCGTTATTTACCACATTCAACATTTTAATGATACGGTCACTGCTGATCACCCCTTCACTCACTCCGGTAAAAAAACTATCCCGCTTTAAATAATCCAAACGATCCATGTCTAGTTGTGAACTTACCAATTGATGTAAGAATTTTTTGGGATACTTATCATTAAAGATCTGAATAGC
>JAULBX010030652.1:0-14413 GCA_032358255.1 Heterotrichella gracilis
AAGGGGGTAGGTAAGCCTAGGGCCACGTGGGCTGACCTACTCCAGCAGGACCTCAAGTCGCGTGGGATCAATAGATAATTCAAACAGTGCCAGGAAAGAGCTGCGTGGCGCCGCATGTGCAAGACTGACTGCTAATCTGGCTATTTTGCTGGAGGCATGTAACTAACTAACTAACTAACTAACTAACGACAGCGCACAATTTATAGTCTATCATTGGCTTTAATCCATGGCACAACCTATTGTTGACTCAGAGTGCACTGACACTGGACAGCAGAAACAACTCCTGTCATGTCAGTCTGTCTCTAATATGTTTTTGGGTTCTTCCAACTGGTTGCTGATGCTATTTCCCGTGGTATGTGCAGTCATTATGTGCCCATGGTGGTCAACCATTTGCTGCAGTTGGTTCAGCTGGTGGTTGAACTTCAATTGGAGCTGGAGAAGTTGCCAGCATCAGAATGGAAGGGATGGGCCAAGCCTCATGAAACTTGTGCATGTGGATCATCTTCCCTGCCACATGCTCAGTGGGCAGTTGCCAACGAAGGCCAGGGAAACACTCGGCCGATAACACCGATTGTGGCTGTTGATTTATGCCTGCTATTCTTATCGCAGTAAGTGGTTTTTCTGGATGCACTGCACATATAAAACACCATTCATGTTGTGCTTTATCCTTCCTGGCAGATACCTGTACAGTGTGCAGTCCACTATATGAAAACCATAACGTGTATGTCAACCTTGTGCGACAAGCCCGCCAATATCCCATGGTATTTGCTGCAATAAACACCCCTCAGAACCTTACTTGCTGACTTCAGCGGCCTGGCTATGGCACGTGGCAAATGACAAGCGAAGTTACTCCTGTGAATTTATTTGACGTAATTTAGCGCACACTGCGGCATCAATATGAAACCCCCCGTCTGCCGCTCTTTTTGATCTCAGTCTCTCACCATCTGTTGTTTACCTTGGTTTGCTCCAGGCAGCTCAACAGTGACGTACACAAATCCTCACTCCGCATCCTGCGGCTGCTTTCATCCCGACATGCCGCCTGCATCGTCATGCATGATCTCTTCGCGAGGGTCAAGTGCCTGGCAGCAAATGGGGGGTACCATGAATCACTGCAAGTGCGCAGCAGCCTCAAGGCCCTTGGGGAGCATCTGCCAGACACAGCTGAGTACCAGGCGCTGGTGGATGGCGAGGAGGAAGGTGCGGACCTGGCAAAGACTCTGCCGGTGAGTTGCAGTGGGAGTCGTTGGGATGGCATGCCAAGGAAAATGTGAACGTGCGCATCATTACATGCTGCAGAGGCGATGTTGTTAAGGATACTCCCATCCGTGCCATTGTTACATCTGCGATTTTTGCAATCTAAACTGTACTAGCAGTTACTGTGGCCATAATGTGCTGAGTGAATCACATATCAGATAGCGTCATCTCATATCGATGATCATGTTGCCAATGACTCACTTCAGCATCAAAGGCCAGGTGCCTTGAGTGCTGTGTCACTCAACATAGCTTCTTTTGATTTTCAATTTATTAATCGAACATTATTACCAGTAAATTTTCCCTCCGCACCCCCTTCCCCCCTGGCTTGGGACAGCAATGCACATGAAATCAAAAGGAAAGCATGCCCGACCCAGCCGATACCCACAGCCAACACTTCTGTTTGAATTTGAACCTCTAGGCCACACATGATCACCATCATGGCTGATCGCTGAAGTAATTCCATTGCAATTATTATCACCACCATTGCATGTGCACTTCGTCTACAACAGCAGGTTGCCGCTGCCATTGTTTAGCATCACTCTATCATCTGACACAGGGTGTATATTTTTAGTACACATGAAAAAATGCACACGTATAAAGCAGCTGCATATCATAGGCCAATGACTATGCACGTGTATAACCCTTTAATAAACACCATCATGAACATTGGTGTATGTAGTGTTTTGTATACTGTTGACTGCATGTTTACAGCGAATGTTTGTGCCTGCACAGGTGGTCGAGCAGGCCCTTCAGCCAGGTCACTACAGCGCAGCAGGACTGATGTGACCAGCCAGTGGCGCAGGACAACCCTACCAATTCCCACACAATGGGCCCCACAGGCCACAGCCACATGAATAGGAAGAGCATGCCGCAGACAACTCCAGTTTTGAAGTGCCATAGCCATGGAGATCTGTGACAGGCTGAGCTGGACAGGGACGCTCTTGCTGCGACTGGATCCCTGAGGCCCGGGAGTGGTCAGCATGGCTGTGCAAATTCTGCCAGGGAGCGTCTCCGTCAGGCGGTTCCACTATCATGGTTTAGGCGCCACTGGGATCAGCCCTGGGCGCCACCACCTGCCACCCACCCTCTGGCGAGTACACACCAATTGACAATTGTTGGAGAGATTGCAGCGTGGACAGCGTGACGTCTGCAGGCAGAAGGCAAGCTCCCACCCTGCCAGGCAGGGAAGACAGCTCTATTGTCCATGCTGCTCCTTCTTCTCCTTGGTACCTGTACACAATCAGTATGATGTTAGTTACAAGTGACCTATGGTTCTACAAAATCTTCAGCAGGACCTTGCTTATTTTTATGTTTTTTATCAGTTGCTGTAGCTGTTGTAGGTGCAAGTTTGGATAGGTAGGAGCAGGTTTCATCATTACCAATTCAGCCTTCTTGTGCAATTTGAGCAGCCCCTAGGGCCTTTGATTTCTATCAGGCAAGAGCAGTTTTAAATGTATTCAGGCACGCTTTCACTCAAGTTTTACAGACAATGT
The DNA here is from genome assembly GCA_032358255.1 of Heterotrichella gracilis. NCBI lineage: Eukaryota > Xanthophyceae > Tribonematales > Xanthonemataceae > Heterotrichella > Heterotrichella gracilis. Next base: position 2,748 of record JAULBX010030652.1, read on the forward strand.
CGCTCCAGCTGCAGACAATTTACAATCATCCGGGAATGGCTTCAAGCTGAACATCGGCTCCTGCCTCCAAGCCGGTCTTAAAAATATAGTGAGCAACAATTGATTTATATGTTCTCAAGTGAGGGGATGGTAGTGACACCAGAAATTTTCAGTAGGGATAGTTTTGCACCATGGTATGTTGAGAGCATGTGAGGACAAGCAGTAAGCTGTATGTAGATGTTTAGTGGCCGTGAGTTATAAAGACTTTGTTGGACGCTAGTGAGCCAGGATCCCGAAGGGAGCATATGTCATAGTGATGTAGGGGGTGGATCCATCTGACGCCTTGTGCGAAAATTTACCGTGATCCGTTTGCCAGACTTGCTCGCAACAGTTTCTCTAAGTAGTAGTGGTGCTTAGGAAAGTTGAATGCGGTGAGGTGATGTGCTACATAGTTTCTCAATGCACAACCCACCTGCCAAATGACAGCTCAAACTGCAGCAAGGACGATGGATCAGCAGCCTCTGCAATTTGTTGCTCCAATGAGGTGCCTTCGGCCAATGGCCGTCGACGATCGGCTGCAAATAGGAAGTAATCGCCTGCGCGCAAAATATGTGAGGTCGAGCATGCTGGATGATCAACAGAGCCAGCCAAATCGGTCAAGATCACCACAGTGACCATGCCATGCCATTGCCAATGGCGGGCTTTCCTCAATGCATGATTCATATGCCTGTGGTTGATAATTATGTACCAAGAACAAGCAGTTTTGAAACGCTGGCAAGGACAAGCAGTTCCTAGGTATAGAAGCTAAATGAAAAAGAAAAGTGTATTAATAAAAAGAATTCAAAGCAGCAGATACAGCCAGCAGCCTTACCTGCCATCACCAGAAAAGCATGGCGCCCTTTGTCTTCCTGTGCCACGAGCTCCACTCCCCATGTTTCCCCCTTGGATGCCGGGAGCCGCTCCCAGACCTCATGATAAGATCCATCCATTCCGTCCTCATGCATCTGCAATAATGAACCGGCTTTGTGAGTGACATGAGCAAATTGCTATTGCGTATTACTGTGGGTATTGAAAGGTTCAATGTGATGCATGGCAGCCAGTGGCAATCGATGCGCTGGACAGATGGCAAATACACACTTGGTTGACATTGGAGCCAATAGATTGGCACTGTGGTGCACAAAGATTCACCCAGGGCTATGATTGAGATTCGTCTTCCAAATTGGGAGGGCACTATCATAATGCCAAGCCACATGGGTGAACCGGTGCCTGCTGCGGCCTGTCCGTTTGACACATGAAGCCGCTATGCTCATGCATACTGGATTCTCATACGCCTGCCTGTCATGTGATACTGTAGAAAACATAACTTGCCTTATCCGCATGCACCCATGCGATCTTGCCAATATCAGGGGGACTGCCAGGTGGCTGATAGTCGATGTGGCGGTGCCACTGGCACACATCGCCCTCCAGGTTGACCTCAGTCACGCCTGCAAAACCCTCCTGATTGGCCAGCTGTGCCAGGTCGGTGGCATTGCAGTGCTCCAGGGAGCTGCTGCCTTCTGCATGGCGTGGGCAATGAACACTGGTGGGTTTTGGGAGGGCTGTGGGTTGGCTGGCAAGGACAAGGACATGCAGTGCCATATGCATTAGCCGCTGAAAGTAATTTGTTCATGTTATGCGTCAAGGCGCAGGACCGACAAAACATCCACCTGCTATATTCACAAGGGCATTGATACTGCGTCGCCGCCCAGCAAGGTTCCGACAGTACCCTAGAGGCAGGGTGTCATGGGTATGGGCTGGGTACCAGGGTGGAGAAGTTAAGCCAAGCCGCCACAACCAACCTGCTGGCGTAGGGTAGGGTATCCGCAAATCTGCATACAACCCGCTTAGGGTCTGCAACCAGAACACCCGTGTTGTGGTGTCTCGTGCCCCAGAAGGATAGGAAGGGCCTACAGTTCTTGTCAGCAAAGTGCGATGCCACACGCCTGTGAAGCTCTCAGGCACTGGCTTCATCTCAAGTGGTGTTGCCGCTCTGAACACAGTGTTGGTGTTGGTGCGACGCTGGTGATCAAAAGCACTCCTGGTGCCTACATAGACCTGGGAAGGGTTGGTGCATGTCAGGCAGGGACTTGATCTAGCACCAATGACTACTGTTTAGATCAGTCACAAAAGGTTTACCAATACAATTGTGCCTTACAGTGTGTGTACGTACCGACGTTCTGCCACTGCTGCAACGCGCGATGGTAACGTAGAAATTTAGTAGCAAAACTCGCTGCAACATCCTTTTGTATTAAGCCAGTACGTAATTTACGTAGTAGTCGTGCAGAGTACCTTCTGTGACAAGGCGCCAAGGAAGAGCTTTACATTGAAAAGCACTCTGCCGTTAACAAAGATGCTTTCTGTTTGGGTTGAGACTCTGGATGACGAGCTTCCAAACCGCCCACTTCATGCATGCATGCATCGTGCTTTTGCATCGGCCATATATGCGTGCATGCATCTGACACGCCTTTAAAAGTGGGCACGATGACGCAAAAGTAAGCGCTGCCAAACTCAATAAAACGCTGATGAGCAGCCTGGGGCTGCCGAGTGATACTATAGTCTCTAGATCATCGCAGGTGCTCATGTTGCTTGTCCCATCACCTAGTTCAGCCCAAGATAAAGGCCCCGCAAGTACCAACACGATACTTTGCGGTTACTGCCTCTATTTCAAGCAAGATATGTTTGCCTCTACGGTTCCTGTGGGATACACGTTGGTCTTCTATGCACTACCATCCCCACAGCCACCAGGGGCTCCCCCTAAGAGCTCTTCTAACAGGAGCACAGGGTGCATAGGGTCAAGGACTGGACAGAGGGGAATCCCAGGAGGGGGGGAGTGTAAGCGGAAGCCGAGAGAGAAGGCAGCCACTGTCGTTGGCATGCCCCCTGACGCCCTGAGTATGTGGGGAATGGGCCATCCCGGGCCGACAGCAACGAGTTGTGCAGGCGACAAAGTCTGATAGACAACAGTCATGAGAACCCCATCATTACACCCCCCTGCAGACAACCTGGCTTCTAAAAAGCATACCAGTTTCTAAAAAGATAATACCCCCGCAATGATTTTAAGTGATATGTTCGGTTCTACAACTGCTGTACAGTTTGCAACGACACCACCCCCCAAAACCAATAAACCATTGTGCCACTCAATTCAACAGCAGTTTGCGTGCTGCAACCCTGTCATAAATGCGCTCTAAACTCGTGTCAAGTTCAACTGCTGCCCCAAATCTATCCCTGCATGATATATATCCAGCTTGCCAATCAAGACAACATCTCTGCACCACTGCCCTGCCACCAACCCCCACATGTGTGTCCCGCTGTCCCCACGTGCACCAGCTGAATGTCCTCCTGTGCTGCACACGCCCCCGCCCCCTATCCCCCACAGCCCAACCCTTGGCTGGCACCACCCTCAGCTTGAGAGTCACCTGAGGCTCACGTGACCATGGCTGTGGTCCCCTGGTCGTCCTTGATCATCGCCTCAATGAAGAACTCGCCAGCCTTGTAGGAGGAGCGCACCAGCGGGCCCGAGGCCACATACCTGAACCCCACCTCCTCCTCCCCAAAGCGCTTCCAGTGGTCGAACTTCTCGGGGGACACAAACTCCTTCACCGCCAGGTGGCTGGGGGTGGGTTGCAGGTACTGGCCCAGGGTGAAAATGTCCACCCCCGCATGCTTCATATCGAACATGGTGTCGATGATCTCGTCATCAGTTTCCCCAAGGCCCAGCATGAGCGAGGATTTGGTGTACACCCCGCACGCCTTGGCCGCCTCTAGCACAGCGATGGACTGGAAGTAGCCCGCGCGCGCGTCCCGCACGCGCCGCTGCAGCCGCTCCACCGTCTCGATGTTGTGCGCGTACACGTCCAGCCCCGACCTTGCAAGGTGGGTGACCGCGGCCAGGTCCCCTCGGAAGTCTGGCGTCAGGCACTCCACAAGGATGTCTGGTTTGAGACCCTTGAGGGTGCGCACGGTGCGCGCAAAGTGCTCCGCGCCCCCGTCGGCCAAGTCATCCCTGTCCACTGATGTGAGCACGATGTAGCCCACTCCCCAGGAGGCGATGGCGTGCGCGGTGTTTTCCGGCTCGGTGTCGTCCGGTGGCGCGGGCATGCGCGCGGTGTTCACCGCACAAAACTGGCAGCCGCGGGTGCAGGTGTCCCCCAGCAGCATCACTGTGGCTGTGCCCGTGCTGCCGTTCCAGCACTCGCCGATGTTGGGGCACTGCGCCTCCTCGCACACCGTGTGCAGGTTGAGGGTGCGCAGCTGGCCGTTGAGGTGATCGTACCGCTCCCCCTGCGGGGCCCGCTGCCGCAGCCACCCTGGCTTGTTCTGCAGCGGCAGCTGCTGCAGGCTGGGGCCGATGACTGAGCTGGAGGCGCCGCTGGAACCAGCAACCGACAGCTCTGCCAGCGCCGGCACGTTGCCCACCGCCATCTTGACCAGCTCAGCAAAGGCGTCGGTTTTGTCCAGGCGCTCTAGCTCGGCTGCAGTGTCGACATGGTCTTTGGCTGCCGTGTGGGCGGTGTGGGAGACGTGCCGTCGCGAGGTGGGTCTCCGCAGGGGCAGCTGGTGGCGGCTGGTGGCATGGAGGGTGCTGCTGTGGGCACCGCTGGCAGAGGTACTGTGGAGTGCGGCTGGCATGGTGGACCTCCAACCTTGGTTCACAGGCTGCAAAACATTCAATCAATGTCAGATGACGACCTTATTGAAAGACAAACCTAGTCCATGGCAACAATTAGACTTGCAAATGGGGTAGTGTGCTGGGGAGGGTTGCCACGCTCACCCCTTGGCGGCGGTGCTGGTCAGCATGCATGAGTTGTGCACGCGCGGCCAGTTCTGTGTGGGTGCAGGTGGGAGTAATGCACAGGGGGTAGAAAATGAGCCTGCAAAGGATGACCACGCCTGGAACAGTAACAAGTACTGGTACAGCAATGTGATCTGGGCGATATGCATGCATATGGGTTAGCACAGGCCCAGCGAACAAGTGCCTGGTACTACCATGTACCACGAGTCCAAGCCACTTCTCAAGGTTTCTCACCAGGCCAAACCTTCAGGGAGTTGATAGGCGTCGGTTCGCAGCCTATGTAACCAGAACCCAACAACGAGACGCGCGTTGCAAGAGTTCCTCAAGCAAAACAGGCTTCGAAAGGCAGCGGTTGCAACTTCACGGGGTTGATGCAAAGATGCTGTGGCCCACAGAGTTGGGGTTCTGTCTATTATACGGGTGTTTGGGCTTGCGCTGCATTATTTTTGGAACAGGCGGGAACCGAAGGACCTTAAAAAATGAATGGATTTATCAAAATAATAAATGATAAAAAGTTTGCGTTGTGGGTGTTCCACATAGCCCCACCATACAGACTGCCTTTGTGCAACATCGCGATGCTGTTTTGAGCCCTAGCGAAAGTTACTCCTTTCGTGACCCTGCTCGAGTACGGCATCCGCCTCCTGGAGGCTGGACACTGCTAAACAGACGACTGACACACACATAGAATAGCACGACGCAACTCAGTTCTTTTGAAGTTTGCCCTCTTGTTACCTCTGGGCCTTTATCTGCTACATATTCCACCGTGATACACACCTTCAAAACCCACTAAGCATCAGAACCCACTAGATGGTGAGCTGGTGTGTTCACCCCAACATTTGTTAAGCTGGGGTCTCGTAGGTTTGACAGAGTCGTTTGGGTCACAGTGACGGGCCTTGTATTCTCCTCGTTGATCGTATACCAGTATCTGCCGTCGGGTGCCCAGCTTGAAACCCACAGCATGGCGCATGCTGCTGGCATGCACATGGGTATGCAGATGTCCTTCGATTATTCCACCAACGTAACCCTATGGTTCAAGAGCTGGCACATTCATGGGTGGCCCTTGTACTTTGCCAGCCTAGTTGGGCTGTTTCTGTTTGCTATCGCCCAAGAACACCTGAGTGCCATACGCGTGAGGATGCAGACCCAAGGGAGCAAGCCACGCGAGGAGGACACCACCCTCCAGTTGCCGCTCCTGGACAGAGCAACTCAGCTGTAAGTCTGTCATTTAACATGCAGAAGTGCCATGTTGACGCCCTAAGGTTAGGAGCCTGCTCAATTACAGCCACCAGGTAGAGGGTAGTCACATTGCACCCTCTTCGAACTGCCTTGAATTTGCTCCACCTGGTTTTACTCACAAGACAACGTACTCTTGTATATCTGCTAGCCTGGTTCATTGCTCCACCATGTTTCTGCATCCTAGCGCCAGTACCGTATCCAGCCCCATATAACACCTCCCCACTCACACACTGTCCCTTCTCGCAGTCCCCGCCACCGGTTCAAGCTCCTGCTGTCAGCGCTGTATGCCCTCAACTTGCTCACCTCCTACCTGCTCATGCTGGCAGTGATGACATACAACGCGGGATACCTTGCGGTGATCGTCCTGGGCCTGGCAGTGGGTCACTTCACCTGCCTCAGGTCCACTGCTGCTGGGTCTGACGTGTGCTGCCCACAGCCGCTGGAATAAGTGTGCTCTCCTCGCACTTCTTGTAGGTGGACAAGTGCTTGGCAGGGCGGTGCAGCCAACTGGTGCTGCAGCTAGTCAGACACTGAATCAGACACTGAATCAATTTGCTGTAGCAGTTTGAGAATCCATCTATTTTTGTAGCTCAGCTCACAGTTTCGCCTGCATTCGTTGTGTGCAGTGCATCCACTTAGTGCTTGGCTTTTTATATTCATAAACGTGATTGCCTAATCTCTATTTCCAGTGCATGCAGTAGCACTAGTTCAGTACTGCTCAAACAGGGATTTGTCAGTCACCTAGCCGTCGATGGCACTGGTAGCACCATAAAGCCCGATGATATCTGGTGATTTTCAGTATAGTGGCAATAAGGCGTTTGAATGCATGCTGGCAGAAACAACAAGAAAAGGTGTTATCCAATGTTGTCATCACAAAGACGGCTTGCGGGTGCCTACTTGTATTAGGAACCCAGTAGGTCCTATGTGGGTCAGGCGCAGTTTCATCATATTATTGGTCCAGGATTGGACCCACTGTTGCCTGGTTTAATGCATGTGTTACATGATGTGAACGCAGGTTATGCTGTACTGAATTCATGCAGAGTACGGTACACCTGTGTTGTTATAAATTGGCGGCAAACTGCCCACCACCGGCATGCAGTGGAATCAGTGCGCATGCCGTTGAGAAAGGATGCAAGCTCGCATACGCTGCCAAGGCACATGCCTGCTGCCGGTAACCAACAGCGTAGCAACAAGCGATTGAAGCTGGTAGGCGATTCCAAAAGCAGTGACCAGCATTGAACACCAAACACCACTGTCCCATGCAACTCTATCCAACTTGGAAACCAGCGGCATAAAACCTGGCAAAATGTTTCGCCGGCTGCAATGGATATAAAAACAAGCTGATCATTTGACAGCGTCCACAAAACGTGTCTAAACTGTCCTGTGGCTTTTGGCTCATGTGTTGTGCAAACTACAACTCGACTGCCAGTATTATGTACAGTATGTAAAGTACAGAAGCCACAGCTTGCCAATACGGCATCAGCTAAGCAGTTGCCTGTCAAAGGCCAAGCACGCTGAATAGTGATGGAAGAGACAAAAGAACGATTGTGCTGCCGCCGACAGCAATGGCATGTATGCAATGCGTGCACTGCACCTGGCACCAAATGGTCCGCACCAACTAGCTTTTGTGTGGCGATTGCTGGTTTTCGTATCATAGGTGTTGCTGTGACTTCGCGAGTGGCAAGGACCTGGTGCACGGCAGACTCCTGAGGTGTCAGTGTGGTCTGTTAGTTCAGCTCAGCTGAGGTAGCACTCTGGCTTCAGGACCCCAATGTAGGGTAATGAGCGGTACTCCTCGTTGAAGTCCAGGCCATAGCCAACCACAAACTCATCCGGGCACTGCAAATGGAAAGGTAAAATATTGTAAGCAAACAGTGCCGCATGCAAATTCGGTTATAAGCAACTCATGCATTCCAGCCAGGTTATATTGCTGGGTGAGCATTGAACAATCCCAGGGCTGGCGTTTCCAGTGGGTGCTGTATGGCAGGATTGGCTTGCCTGTCCAATACCCCGCATGCATTCCTGACTGTACGTGCATGGAATGCACATGTCTGAATGCGTTGTCATCACTGTGCAAGCTCTTTAGATTACACAGGGAGCTAGCATTGGGAAATAGAGGGGCTTATGTTATTACACAGCCATGTCAATATATCTGCTACTGGCAGTGGTAATGGATGGGCTGCTAGTTTGCACGTGCATTGTGATGCTGCTTCACGGCCAGGACATTATTAATATCCTGCGCGGTGATGCTGCTTCACTGGCAGAGTATTCTTAGTGTCATGCACCCCACAGCAACTCACCTCAAAGCCCACATACTCGATGGGCACCTCCACCTTGCGCCTGCTGGGCTTGCTGAGCAGCGACACCATGGCCACGCTGGCCGCACCGTCAGCCATCAGCAGCTCCCGGAGCACCTTTGCGGTGTGGCCAGTGTCCACAATGTCCTCCACCTACAAAGGACAACCCTTGTCATGACCGGCACCCATTATATTATCCACAGAAAGCAAGCCCAGAAGAGCTAGATGGGCAGCTCTCCAAGAAAGGGTACAGACTTGCAACGTCTCCATCCCAAAGCCCTCCTCAAGCAGTGGTGAGGGCAGCAACATTTACTTGTGCATGGGCTGCAGGCGACACGTACCAGCAACACATGCCGGCCTGCGACGTCTGCCCTGCTCTGGTTGATGATTTTCACGTTCCCTGACGACTCAGTGGCAGCACCATATGAGCTGGCGCGGATGAAGTCCACTTGCAAACCATCCGGGACTGGGTGAATAGCCCTTGCCAGGTCTGCATGGCCATACACCAGTGGTAAGGTGACACTCACTGGGCTGCAAACTACCAGCCATATGTGTTGAAACCATGAAAAACTCAACAGAAAACTTCATGGGGGTTCTACAGTACAAAAAACAGTGCAGTAAATGCAGGTGAAAGGAATTACCTGCCGTGAACATGTATGCGCCCAGCATGGTCTGCAGAACAGGAGAGGCTGTTAGCGATACATTGTAGCTACTGCAGTAGCTTGCAGCAAGACTGCTTGAGGATTCTTGCGAACGTTGCCACAACTTCCAACACCTCACTGGGAGCACCAACATGTACCAATTAAGCAGCACCTCACTGCAGGAACCCATGGATAGTGCTGGACTGTGGGAGTGATGCAGCGCGGCGGGGTGCATAACACCTGTACAGCCAAGAACGTACCCCTAGAATGAGTGGCTCCTTGTCGGCATAGTCCACAGTTAGCTTCCTGCGAGCAGCAGCAGCCTTTCTCAATCTCTGTGTTGAACAACTGCCTTGCTGCAAGTTTCTGCCCACCTCATGGCTACTCAACCCAACTACCGCGCGTACCTCCCAAGCTCCCTGACCCTGGCAGCTATTTGCTCTTCACTGTACAGCACGGTATCGATATCTTTGTGGATATAGTACGAGTTGCCCATGTTCTTAGCTGGCACGGAGGCGGTCGAAAGGCTGTGAGATATAGTCTGCCGGTGGGGTGAGCCTAGTGTCCTTAATGCCCGTGCTGCATTTAGTAAGTGTGGGCGTGCAATAACAAAGTTTCTGGCAGTCATAAAGGCACCAAATCGTTCATAACCAAGGACATCCAGATCAGATGCCTGTTTAGTACGGAGGTGGGTCAATACTTGCAACCCACAAAAAGGAAGCGGCTGGGACAGTCACGAGTCAATACAATAGATATATGGGTTCAACGGAAGAGGTATCTACAGGCTCGTTGCTGCACCAGGTCGCTCAGGCATGCGAATTGTGGCAGCGCCGCACTTTCTTCCCTTCCTCTTGTGGGTGCGAAACCTCGCGCTTTTTCAAACGAGTTTGCGACAGATGGGCATTTAAAAATGGGGTTTATTTTTTAAATTCGAATTTAAATTCAAATTTTATTTTTCCAACTTTCATGGATGTTGGTTGCAGTTGGACACCACTCCCTCTTTGTCAAGTGTGTGCAAGTTCCTCAACCTGGAATATTCACATGCATGAAATTCAATTCCCAGCAACTTGGGCCGTGCGCTTTTATCTACACGATTCTCACAAACAGTCCAAACCCTTGCGCGCTTCAGTCTTGAAGGGTCCTGCTGCAGCAGCCAGCTGGTGGTTCAGTCAAGGTCTCCCTGACCCTCACTGCCCCTGGCCAATACTTTTGGGCGTGGTTACAGAAACTCTCCAGCAAACGCTTGCTCCATCGTGCCGTGTTCACATCGCCCACAAGCCTCAAGCTGATAAGCGACGCACACATACATGTGGAACCCTAGTGTTGACGCACACATATATGTGGAACTCCAGGGCTGACTTGAGCACGCATACTTGTGGAGCCCCAGTGACTGTAGGCATATGACCATACACTTGTCCCCATCTTATTGCTCTAGAAAGCACAGCCTGCCGAGAGTGCATATCCTAAGGCCAAATAAAAAGGCTATATACGATAAGCGGTACTAAGTGTCGGGCAATAGTTTGCCACTGCTAGGACTCAAGTGCACGGGAAGCAAACCGTGTAACAGTAAAAAAATCTGCAGTATAGGAATCCTGGGATGTGCACTCATCTGAACCACTCAGTTGTAAAGCACAACCATAAAAAGAACAATACCCCAATGTATGGAAGCAAAGTCATTTGCCTTAAACAAGCACAGGGCATATGCAATGCCAAGTTGGTGGTCGCATCAGCAATGCTGCTATCTTTTGCATATATTCCACCCTGGCAGATTGCAGTGCACCACATACCATCACATAGTGTGTAATCTCCTCTGAAAAGATGTGACCATGGCAAATAAACTCCCTTGGTATGTCACTCAAAGACACCATTTCATAATGGACTACAACACCAATGCAACGAAACATTTGCTTACTCTATCATATCATGTGGCGCAGTGGGTTCCATGCACAAATCATGCTAATACTTGCCTATAACTCTACGTGCCTGTGCATTTTTTTGAAACCAGCCGCAATCCACGCAACATGCTCTCTCTCTGAGCAGATAAAACATGAGAATCCAGCTTCTTGTGCCTGACAACCAAAAAAAAGATGAAACAATCAATTGTGGACGCAGCCTAGCCGCAAATCCTGCCGGTATCCCACAAGTGCCCTGACCTCGCACTGTGGTATGTTGCCACTCCGCTCTGCCCAACCAGTGCCACAGTGGACAGCGCCAGCAGCACCGCCATGGAAAAAATGATGACGCTCCTGCGCCCCAGTCTCCTCACCAGCGCGATCATGGCCACCTGGCCGATGAATGTGACCACCAGGCCAGTGGAAAACATCACTGCTGCATAGTCCCACCTGCGATGAAGCATCATGATATCACTGGCGGTTTATTCAATGACATATGATACAATCAAAGGCCTACTTGAGCTCACAGCTTAGTAGCGGGTGTTCACACACATGTGCGGGTGTTCATACACATTAGGCAGCCTCGACTTGCTAGAATAGAGGTTTTTCAAGATAATTGTTTAAGGGCTCTGTGTGGGATTTCTAGGTTGGTGCACACCCCTAATTCCGTTCTCCTTAGCAAGTGTGGGTTACAAAGCATAAGTGAGGGACACTAGGCTACGCTGGTTGGGACATTTAGGACGTTTATCAGACGATAGGGTTCCTAAATGTATGGTGTTTGGTAGGGTAG
>JAULBX010030663.1:0-14309 GCA_032358255.1 Heterotrichella gracilis
GCCTTGACCCCCCCCCCCCCCCCGCCTGGTCTGAACCCAAACCCGCACCCAAAACGAGCAATTTCCTGGGGCTGGCCTAACGCCACACGCAGAAACAAACGTGGTTGAGGTGCCCCCCCCCTCCGAATTTTCGAAAAATGCATGTAATCGATCGGACATTTGGGGGTCGAACCGGAACTGGCACGGATCGTCAGTGACAAGTTTGAAGCATTCGTAGAAGCACGTGTTCTAGAACTAATCTGGTTGGCTCATTACATGATACATACATACGTATTATGGTTCCCCATAAAACCGTCCGGGCTCTACTGGATCAGCAGGCTGCTGATCCTTTCCACATTATTATCCCCTACTACTGCCTCTTCGAGCACATTAAAATATTGTATTTTTTAATGGCCCGCCTGTGGTTCCTCCCCGTTTGGTTTCACAAGGGGGATAAACCTCAGGGCATAGGCAGCAGCGCGCTCGGGGGAAAGTCGTTCGCTATTTATCGACTTGGGTGTTGCGGTCGGACAAGCTGAAGTTATGGCTCATAACTTATGGGTGCGTTGGGTCACGGGACCTAATACTGCTCCCTCTACATCCCACAAATGTTGCACATTTGCGAGACCCCCTCGATTATTTTAAAGTTAAAAAACCATTTCCTGGCAAAGTTTTCGGGTCCTACCCACAGAGGTTTACTGTCCGGTAGTTTTTGGGGGGTTTTGCTGGATGTATGTCGGCCCGAACTTGAAGTTTGCTGTTAAGTAGCTGGTGGCTGGCAGGTGGTGTATTCTCTGGACATTTGCTTTGGCTTGGATTGAACATTTTGCTTGCTTTGCTTTGATTATTCTGTGTTGCTTTTGTTGCCCTTGAAATGATAGGGACGTTGGCCTGGTTTGCTTGGTACGGAGTGTTCTTGTTCCTGCTTTCTATGACGATAATGACTGCACGTTCCGAGGCTCCCTTTGGGGGACCAATAACGAAAATTGGCAGATGTTCAAAAGCTGGCTCCCAGTAGGAACACCCACCTGTTGGCGGCTAGTGCCTTCCCCTGTATTCTATTGCATGAGGGTTACCCACTCCTTAGGGGTGCCTCTCTGCCTTGGCCCCGGAGTGCAGGCGGTGACCCTGCGCTCTGTGTCATTTGTCTATGGCCGTTTGACCCGGGTGGGAGGGGCCCCCGGGGATGGCTATGGCGCTGCCGCCCCTTTAATATTCCTTCCTTCCTTCCTCTACTGAGCCTCAACTCGTGCATACAAGCACAACTTTCCCGGAGGGAAGAGGAAAGTTGGGTATTAGTATACCCCTGGGACAAGTCCAGCTGCACGGATGGACGGACGCAGCACGGACAGAGTCTGTGGCGCAGGCAAGTGACTTCTCCGAAGTCGGGGATTTTTACATATTTTAATATACATGCAGCAAATATGTTCGTCAAAGCTTTTTGTGGCGCGCCCAGGGGATATTTCATAGCAGCTTGACTGAGCGGGTCCCGTGACGGGGAGTGAAATCTGATACGGGTCCCGAAATATTCAAAAATATCCCTGGGCTGCCACGTAGCGCAGAGGGCAGGGGAGAACACGCTAGCTAGTCGACAGAATGGATAAGCACACAACCTCGGACACCTTTTTTAACGCGTTGTTTGCGCCGCCATACGTTCACCACCTAATCACAACGCCATTAGCCACGACGAACACACCGGCGGGAGGGAGCCGCGTAACAGGCTTTGCGGAGCAACACAGACGCAGATCAGGGCGATGATAGTTGGGGTTTAGGGTTGTTGTCGATGTAAACGCCGCGATGGGCCTTGTAAACCAACGCAAACTCTTGTAGGGGGGATAGGGTTGCTAAACTATTGTAATCCGACGCGCTGGGGTGCTGCGAAGGCCCAGCGCAGGTCCCGAGTGCGATAGGCAACCTTCCAGTGCACCTCACCCAGAGTTTCACGAAACCCTAACTCAGCACTGCAGAGTTTCACGAAACCCTGACTCAGCACTCAGCTGAAGTTGAAAGAGCAACGTGGTTTAAATGCCACGTCAGCCTGTACATATCACCCCTGAAAGATATTGAGCGACAAAAGGAGACAACAGCATAAAAACAAGCAACTAACGTGAGAAATGCATTATGTCGTTACAAAGAATAATGCATTTGGTACCGATATATAATAACCGTCCGATCACGGTAGTGTTTACAAACATTTTAGGACAAAGAAGCCTGGCATCACCTGTCAGCTGCACCTGCTACCCACAGCTTACTTGATTTTTTCTGTGGAAGCTTGCCTCTTCAAGCAGAAAACAAAACTACCAAGATACCTCAGGGAATGAAGGATACGAAGAACCAGTGGCATAAGCTACGCACAGCTTACAAATGCCTCAGTGGCCACCTTCAGAGACCTTTACATTTCAATAAGCAGCCTCCAAAACCACCTAAAAAGTTACCCAGATGATAATAGCAAGCCATCTTTGTGGCACACCAGTCTTGACACCTAGCCAGGAGGCGCTAGAGATCAAGCAGCTCTAGCAGTAGACTGGAAAAAGCGAGCATACTCGGTGTCAAGCACAGTTAATGCGAGGAGAGGAATTTATGCAACATGTGAGCATGCACAGTGGTGTTTGGGGAACGAAGGCAGATTATTTGACTTCGGACCTGTGCAAAGTCCGAAGGGGGTTTCAAGTGGGTGCCCTTGATCTTGAGGCTGAGATTGGTAAATGGAGACGCGTTGAATATGAGCATAGGTTGTGCAAAATTCTGGGGGCCGATTGGACAACAGTGTTGAAGATGAACACCAGTTGATTTTGGGATGTCCACAACATTATTTGCCAGTCACATTCAGGGAGCCAAGCGGGCTCAAAAGACTGTAGGAGGTGCTTAACTCACTACAGTCGCCCTACTTACTAAAAAGTGTGTGAATAAATGAGGCCAGTGCGGGCACAAAAGCTAACAGGTTTCTAGAAATATCATCATAGCAACTACGACATGGTTCTTTGACGTCTTGGTATACACTGAAAAACATCGAACTGGTGATCATCTTCAACACGATGCTGCAATTATAGTCCACAACCTATGCTTATACTTTGCATCCTCCCACCTGTTTTAACCTCGATGGTATGGGCCAAGTCCCAAGTCAACTGAACATTCTGCAATTGAGCCCCAATCACCACCACACATTGACCTCAAAGTAGGCATCGCGGTCTCTTGTATACGGCTGGAAGCATACTTAGTTAGAGTTGTGCTCCTCATTAACCTCAAGGGCATGTGGTGGCAGGCCTGTTTGCACTGCTTACTGCGTGAGTGTTACCTTGTTCAAATTTCTGGGCTAGAACAAGTTTGCTGCAGAGCAGAGATGTACGTTGTACTAACCAGCAGCAAATGGGTATACTTCTGTTTTACATGCACTTGCAAAACGTCACAGTATAAAATAATTTAGGTATCGTCTTCTGGTGCAGGGTCGAGAAACTGTGAAATTGCGCATCAAGTTCGTATCTCCCAACTAGAGTATTTCCTGCCCTCACCTGGTGTGAGCACCTTTATATTTTCGTAAGAACCCACACCCAAGTAAGACCTTTCTCATCACTCATCACATTACTTGGGTTATTTGGGTTACATAGACTTGAAACAAACCCATCGCTCTTTATGGCCATAGATGGCACTGCCTAGCGAGGTTTAGGCCCTAGTTTTCAACAATGATAAACCAGTGCCAGTTTCTATTCGTGTTGGGAAAGTACTACGATAGTCGTTATCCTTCTATCTGTCTCATGCTGGTTCATTAGCCGTGTGTTCATTCCATAAACACCCCTCAGATGGGCTTTCGTCGACACTTTCACTTGCTTTAGTACGCAAGTCAATTAGCCTCTACGTTCATCTGAGGTATTGTGAGGTACAAAACCAAGTAGACTGCAAGGCGTATAAACACGTTGCATGACAAGCTTGCCGAGATGCAGTTGGGGTCGCGACGGTCTGTGCGTCAAGGTGACCAACACAGCAGCTACGTACGTTGTAAGAGGAGGAGTGCGGCAGTGACGAAGCTTCCATTTGCAAGTTTTCAAAGGTGACCTGTGGTGCCAACGCACGGGTCAGCTCTGTATTCCTTGAAAAGCAAGCAAGGTGCAGTGCGAAACAAGGTTACGGTTACCTCGTGACTAGAAATATACGGTTCTTGAAACGCTGGACGTGTTGACACCGAGCTGAGAGGATATGCCTGCACTATTGTCACTGCAGCTAGAAGTGCCAACACTCGTTGACCACTCTTCCTGTGCGCAAGCAACCTGCCGCTGAGAAACAGCACTGCGATCTGGTAGAGTATGGCCACCCACCCCATTTTGGTCGCTTTCGAACAGCTTCCTTTGGTGCAGGAACTTGGAAGTATGATACACTGCGGTACAGAGGTTTCTTTGTCGCAACAGTAAACCAGTAGGTTTCGACAAAAATAACTCATAAAGAAAAAGTATCCTCTAAAGCAAGGCTCCCGTGCACTTGTTAAACTTGTATTACAAGATTTACGAGATTTATTACATATATTTGACAGTCATATTCAGGGAGCCAACCCGGGCTCACAAGACTGTTAAGGGTGCTTGGAAAAGTCACCCCGCTGCCGCTTACTAAATAAACTGTGAATTAATGGAGCCACATTGGCACCACATTTACTCGGGGGGGGGGGGGGGGTCTGCAGCTTTCGACACCATCATGGACTTGGCATATTTGCAAGCACATTTTTGCCTTTAGTGCCCTCCCCTTCACCCTTTTCCCGGATGAAGACCTCCCTTCTTTCATTGGTGGGGCCCGCCACCGGGATCGCTCTTTTGCTTCTCGCGACCCTCTTCGGCGTATAGCAGCCATTGCCCAAGTCTCTCCAAGGACCTCCCATCATTTTTTGCAGCTCTATGCTCTCGTCGTCTGGATGAGGTCCACTTTCACCTTCAGCACCTACCAGACAGCGCTTTGGACCTCCAACCACTCGAGCACAACACACTATTTGCAGCCGCTTCAGCTCAGCTTCAACAACGGAATCTTTCAAAGTGGCAAGCCCATTGGGCCGCCGGTGATGCTTCCAAATTGGTGAGTGTTGAAAAACACTGATAAATTTGAATTCAATTTGAATCCCAGCCGCCAACAACCCACTTTGTAAGTTGCAGTAGGTTATAATATTTCTCTTGTCAGGTTAACTGTTGTAGTTACCCTTCAAGAGCCCCTTGCCCTTTCAGGATCCCGTCTCCTTTTGTTCAATCAGCACCGCCGTAGGCCTTGGTGTATTGCCTACCAGTCTCCCAGGGCACTAGTAAGAGGACTGTCTCGGCGGTGTGACCAGTGCAGCAGTGCTTGTGCAGTGCTGACACTGTTGTGCTTTTTATTGTACGAGCGTATGAAGGATCTACCGCCAGGGGCCATCTTCCTTCCTTCCCACGATGGGGGCCCAACCCCAAACCCTACTTTAGGGTTGGGTTATGGAGTTGGGGGTTATGCACCTTCTAGGCTTGCCTCGGGTGCCTTCCTTGGGCAGCTTCGAAGCCAGGCCCACATGGTGGGGGTGACCTCCTGTCTCTCTGGGCTGCCTAGACCCACCCTTCTAGGAATAGAGGCCAGCTACCATTACCTGCGGGCTGGAGTCCAGCAGGGTGTGCGGAGAGAATCTAGCTCCTGGAAGGATGCCACAATACGTGACAGGGAGCGGTTCTTTGCCGAGTTGATCAGTGACTTGCGGATGTTTGCCCCCACTTTAGGTGTGAGTATCCATTCCATTAGTCCTGAGTTTATTGTTGCTTGGATGGAGAGTGCTTTTTTGCCCCGTCATGCTGGCCAGTGTCGCACCACCTTGGGTGATGGGGAACGTGTGTGCTCATCCTCCTTGGTTGGCTCTGTTTTGAGTCACTTGTGGCACCATATGCCGTGCCCAGTATAATGTGTGATATGCCCTAAATTATTATCATGAGTTATGCATGCATCAGTATTACTTGCGTGCACATGTTTATTCCATATGCATGCATGTTGACTGAGCCATTTTACCCAAGTCATTTAGCCAAGCCATTTAGATCATTTCAATCAATTAGCAGTTTTGACTAGTTTTGCATATTACACCCCCACAGTTTCCTGCTGAAGTCAGTCACTCCCCTGACTGTCTAGCATTGCATTACCCCTTGTGCGTAGCACGTGTGCAAGGACTTCATAGGCTATGAGAACCTTCACAGTCCTAGGGAACTTCACCTCTCTTGGGAACTTTCACAGGGCTAGTGAACTTCACCCGGCCTGGGAAGTGGTTTTTCAGTGCACTATATAAACTCTCTCTCTACTCTTAGTTCGCCCCCTCATTCTGCGCTTTCTTGGCCCACCGTGGCAATATGCTTCCCCTTACTGCGGCATACGCCGTCAGACTCTGTAACATATCCCAACGGTACCAGTCATGTGCTGGAAGTGATAATGCATGTCTCTGACATGTGGGGCCCAAACCTCTCCTGAGCTGGTTACACTTATGCACTGAAGTGTATTGCATTGCACTGCATACACGCACATATATAGCACTTGCGCAAATTTTTTGTGTGTGCTACGCACTGTCCATTCGGACGTGCAAGGTGGTTTCAGAGCGTGTTACTGTTTTGTTCTGTCAAGCACGCGTTCCATAGCGTTTTGCATGCACTCGCCCACTGCATATCACCTTAGGACGTTTGGTTATATTGAAAACTCGAGGAAAAATACGATCTTAAGCTCTAGGAACGTTCGTGCACTCAGTACGGGTATTGCATCGCTTTGCATCGCGCCGCCAGGCCCTGTCTTGCACATTCCTATATGCCGAGTACTATTCCGACTCGTTTCGACCGTACCGATATCTCTTAGACACTGATACTGACTTATCTTTTCGTGATTCACTGCAGCTGCACAATATTGGAAGCTCCCAACCGACCTCCAGACGACCCACATCGACGAAACCAGCTCATCGCCCAAGTGTCACTCCACCGTGCATTAGTGGGGTACTAGACGCACGAACCTAAAGTATACGTCTACGGATGATACTTAAGCCGTGTTCTAAATACCGAAACCTAACTGCTGCGATACGCAAGCCTTGACGCTGTGTTTCCACTGAGTCTCAGTGAAAAGGGTTCTGGAAGGGTTTTGGAAGGGTTCAGGTTCGGAAATCAGCTGCAATTAATAGTAACAGCGTTTGCACTTGCACTGCACAAGCACAAAGCAGCTTCTACGACAAGCCTTGGATACTTTTGCACATTTCTGGCAGCAATAAGCAGTTTGATAGCACCAGTTCACCGCCCACCTCCTCCTAATCCAAGCGATTAATCAATTGTCTCCCAAAGTCAGTACTTTCTTGTAATCATGGCCATTATAGCCCCACAGCACCGCATTCCTGAGTTTGATGGCACCTCTAGTGGCCTGAATGTTAGTTCCTGGATTAGGAAATTAGAACGGCTTAGAGATTTAGCAGGGTGGTCCGAGGAGCGTTTAACTTTACATGCCATTACTAGTTTGAATGGCAAGGCGGCCGATTGGTACAATGATGCATGCGACGATGATGATGATGCACCCACCTGGGCAGAGTTTAAGGCCATGGTCCACCATACTAGGTACTAGGTATGGCAAGGACGAGTCCCATATGATGTTAGAGCTAGATGCCCGCTGCCAGCACGACGGTGAGGAGGTACAAGACTTTGCAGATTCAGTTAGGGGCATGAATAAGACCGTGATAGCGCACAATTGCCAGCTAAATTGATGCAAGTCCTCTTTGTGAAAGGCCTCCAACAGTCCCTCCGTGATCGGGTGGTGGCGCGAATGCCTGAGTCATTTGAGGAAGCGGTCCGATTAGCCACATACTTTGAACGATATGACACAGGGCAACTCTGGCTCGATGGTTTGGTCCCATCAACCTCATGTAGTAAGCAGAAGTTTACATTGAACCACGCCTGGTTGAGGCACTTGGTGTGAACAAAGAGGCATAGCTTCAGATAAGAATAGCAGGAGATCACGCTGTCTCTACTAACACTCGGGTTGAATCCAATAACATCGGACTATTTCTGTCGCTATACAGGTCTAACTGTAATTGTGGGAGTATCAAGAGAGAACGAGAGAGAAAGCTGTCACATGCTGTAACCTTGCTGAGACAAGCTTAGGATGTAATGGCATTTTGCTGTAAATACCGTGTGATGTAAATTGTGAGAAAGACAAACAGTTTGGAAATTCCTATAGGTCTGTACCATACATAAAGCTGGCTCATATACTCGCTGTAATGAGGCATGCTTGGTTGCACTATGATTAAGACTGTGGAATAACATGTAAGTTATCAATTGTTGGAGGATTTTGTCATGTTTGAACAGGAGGATTCTCCCCCCCGCCAAAGAAAAGTGGCAGATGCTGCTGTTGGACAGTAAAATGGTAAACTTGTGTGATGTTGCTACTGGCAAACGATTGGTAAATTATGTGGAAACGATGGAATGCGGTGAGCTAGCTGGAACAGGCCAGAAAAGCACCAACAGGGAAAATAGCTGTGTGAGGTGTCAAATGCCGAAACACTGTTTGGTTTGCACATGCAAAGCAGCATAAGTGGCGAGCGCACGCAGGCAGCTGCGGCCACAGGGCACAAGCCAAGGGGTAAAATGCCCTACCCGTGTGTAGGCAGGCAGGCACCACTGTCAGGCTTGGTGCTCACACAGGCTCACTACATTCATCCTCTGCACCCACACATGCACCTACGCAACCAGTTTCACGTGCACCCCCACCACGTTCACAAGTGCAACCAGCTAGCAGGGAACCACAGAGGAGGCCCTGGGAACCCGAGGCAGCTGTACCATCGCATGGCCTGGAAGAAATGAGGAGACAATTTGAAAAGATGCAAGTCAAAATGATGGATGAGATTTCCCATCTAAGGAGGAGCTTGCAAGACATGGGCCAGCGGCCGTACAAGAACACACCAAGGTGCTACAACTGCGGCGAGGACGGCCACATTGCCCCAGATTGTCCAACTTGGATGATCCAAGGAGGAGACCCCCGCAAGGCAACAACAACCCCGGCAACGCGCGACCTCCCATGGCGCCACAGCCCCAGCCCATTATGCTGATATGGTTCAGTCTGATCCCGGATGGCATATGCATATGAGGCAGCTGACGAGGAGTACACCAACGAGGCTGAACCCACCGATGACCAGTGGTGGACCGACGACGACATGACATCACCACCACAACAAGAGGTCTACAACTACGACGCCTATGTGAAGCGGGACAGGTCTGCGGCTGACATGGAGGGCCCTGGCCTGGGCAGCAAGGGCAACGTCCGACCTCCACGACGTACTGCGTTCCCTGTTGGCCCATGCTCTTCCCAGCCACCACCTCCTCCACCTCAAGGACCACGCCGCGCCACAGAGCCCAACAACAACCGCCCACCACCACCACCTGTGGTGAATGACGACGCAGCGCCGCCTCCATGCCGCCATCCTGCCGGCATTCGCCTCCCTGCCAGGCGCCCAGCAGCAGCAGCAGCTGGCTTCAACATAGTGGAACAGCTGAGGAGCACCAAGGCCCAGATTTCGCTGGCCGAGCTACTGCGCAAGGCACCCACTGTCAGAGAACAACTAAATGAAGAACTACAACGACTGGAGAGCCCTGCCCTGGAGCAAGAACAGCAGCCACAGCAACCAGAGCGCATGCAAGAGGATACGCCACCGCAAGGCTGTGCAATGCTACCCAGCTTCCGACGCGTCACCGCCTATGCCATGGGTCCCTCACGCAACCACTACACTGTGCTGCGGGCCCCCGTCACCATCATGGGACATCAGCTGGAAGGCATCGTCGACTCGGGATGCTCAGCCACCCTAATTTCCCAAAATGCGTGCGGCTTATGGAATAACCTACTACTCACCAAGGCCAAATTTGTGACAGCATCAGGTGACATCGACAGACCATGGGGGGTTCTGCGTGACCTGCCCATTGGCATTGGAAAACTTGTACTGCCCCTAGATGTACATGTGGCCGTGCAATGGACTACTAGTGCCTGATTGGTAATGATTTCCTGTCACAAGCGGGTGCACAAATCTATTTTGACAGCAAGAAGCTGTATGTGAGGCTGGATCAAGGAGCATGGGACTCAGTAGAGATGAGTTATGATGCTAATGAACAGCCTACACAAGCCTTCTATGGACCTGCCTTCAAATTTGTCTCCAATCGCTACGACGCAGTTAACGAGGAGCCAGAGCAGCAGGCGCCACATCCAGAGCAGCAGGCGCCACCACCCGAGCCCCTACATGCGCCGCCGCTGCCGCCGCTAGAGCCGCAGGAGCCACAGCCGCCGGAGCCAGAGCCGCAGGAGCCAGAGCCACAGAAGCCACTGCCATCAACAGACCAACATCAGCAACAAGACGCACTACATCTACAACAACATGAGGAGCAGTCTGGGCTGGCTTGCCATGTGACCAGTTCACATGAATGCAATATTGACAGTGATGGCGACATTCATGCCTTTTTACCCTGTCTGTCACCCATTACTGATTCCCAGGCCAGTCTCGAGAGCCCTACGACCAACTCGCTGCCACCCCATGCGCCATCTACCCATGCGCATGCTGCCCCAGCGTCGTCAACCCAAGACCCGCACCCTATTGTGCCTACCCAAGGAACCTTTACTTTCACTGAGCCCCTGCGCCCACAGCCAGACGCAGCGCCACCAGTGAAGACACCACAGCAACAAGCTATCATCACAATAGGACATCTCATCAGCCCGCTACCACCTGCCCATCCAGATTCCAGCAACACCCACCGTGTGCATGAGATCTGGCAGGAGCTTCGGGAGATGGATACGGAGCGCTTAATGAGAGAGCAACGCGCTGCCAAAATTGACGCCCTTTTGGCAAGCTCCGACAGTGAAGATGAAGAGATCAGGGAGATACACGCCAAGTACATGCGCACCCTGCAGAGGACAGTGGTGAATGAGAGGTTCAAGGAGCTAGAGGCATTGGGAGCCCTACATGAGACGACTACCCCTGCTGAACAGCATCCATCCATGTCCCCACTTCCACTGCCCAACCTACACCTTGACAGCAGAGAGTTTTATGGGGGCCATCCAATACCAGTGCCTACTCCTATTACAGAAGTGCCGGATAATGCCCTTGACAGCGTCAACCCACATCCATGCGACATGGATCCACCATCTGATCCACCCAGTCCCCAAGACCCACTACCTTCATGGTCTGATCTGGGCGACACTAGCGACTGCCCCAGCCTTGCATCAGATGATGACATGCAGGACAGTGACGAAACTGACGCTAGTGAAGATTCAGATGACTCAGATGATGACGACAGCATTGAGGAGTATCCAACATGCAGGGAGATATCATATGTTTACCAACAGCAAGCAAGCTCCAAAGAATAAACAACACCATGCACAGCATGCGTGACCATGCACCTGGTCAAACAATGCCTGATAGCTCCTCTGTACCCATGCATGAACAGGCCAGCTCCATCTCTGCCATTCTTACATCTCACATCCATAAAAAAGACAAAGCATCCCAGATATACTATCTATTTGGAGGAGCCGAGGGAGCAGCAGCAGTGGTCCTCCACATACATGGCCATAAAGATGATATTATATCCATTAACCACAGCAGGCAGATCACGGGCCACGATCCACACACTGGACACATGCTTCGCACGCAGAGACAGTACCAGGTCTCGTGGCGCTCTACAACCATTGACTGCAACCATTGAGGCATGGGCACTTCCATACCATCAAGAAGCTGGGTACACACCACTGCAGATCACACCTGTGTCTCGATCTGATCTAGAAGGAACAGACCTAGAATGCGAACACTGTATGAACTATGACAATGAAATCAGCATGCTGCTATGCGATGGATGTGATCGTGGATACCACTCCTTCTGCCAAAATCCACCCATGGAGGGTGATGCACCTGACAAATGGTACTGCCCAGTATGCACTACCCACCACCCACCCAGCCCTACCCAATACATAGACAAACCTGACTCCACGCCCTCAGCATGGACACGACATATAACTGACATGGATCACATGATTGAAGTAGAATGGCAGCCATCCTACGAAGCTGCTGAACACCTTGCTGAACAAGGATTATATCATCTTATTGATTCATATTGGAGAACGCAGAAGCAACATGCACGCAACAACCCCTGCCCACACAGAGAAGATGACCATCTCACTAATCTAGAAAAGCAAAGAATACTGAGCACAACTACGCTAGAAAACACGAGCACGTGGCCCAGCACCATAGGCCACACAATACGGAAAAATCTTATCACCAAAAGACAAACAGTGAATCCACACATGGATATTAGTCCCCCATTACAATTCCACATTGAAATCAGAAATGTTCTCTTCCAACAGGACAAAGACCTGGTGCCACGCACAGAGGTGCTAGCATGTGTATATAACCACAACGGGCAATGCCAAGGCACCCTAAACCTGCAGCGCCTGTCCTTGCAGTACACACAATTCTTTCACATCAAGCGCACGCATCCTGCAATTCACGACAGATACGAGGTACACACATTCGAGGAAGAGGTGTTCAAGCTGTTAGTAAGTGTAAGGTACAAGACTGGATACAAACAAACACAGACTGGAACCCCACTTAAACTTTCCAGCCACTGGGCAGTACCACCCACTGTCATGCAAATCCTCAGACACCACTTACACATCACCAAAGAGAAATTTGCAAGCCCGCTAAACTTTGATGCAGAAATGCACGCCTACTGGAGTACCTACCCTCAGGATCAGATTTTTGGAGCCAATTACAATGCATTCTCCACCAAGTGGACAGGCAGCTGTGAAGCCAACCCTGAATACGAACCCGAAGACATGGAAATGGCAGTGAAATGGGCATTTTTTTCTGCTGCTGAGCAAAACACGACGCCCATGACAACTACACTTATCCTCCCGGCTTGGGACCAGCAAAGCAATACATCCTACCTAAAATGGACAGAAAAATTTCCTGAGCATGTAATCCTGTTGGCCAGGATACCCAGAAAATTATTTAAATTCTGCACCCCCGACGCATGGACAGGAGGACCAAAGTATGCAGGCAATCCTAAATGGGACGTCAACGTAGTGATAATTGGCAATGAGAGGGGCCTCCATCAGATACACTCATCCCTCAATGAACACGAACTCAGTGTAGACCTGCATATGGCTCTACACAATATGCTTATTAACACTGATAGGGAGACAAACAGAAACACCAACCCAGCGCAGGTGACCAATTGGCAGAATGCGCCACCCACCCTCAAGGTGGCAGCAGAAGACATGACACGACAGATTAGAACCCACCTGGATGAACACTGCATCCTGCGCGACACCGCGACCGCTCCCTCAACGACGCACATTAACGACACTATAGAATGCGTTATATTTTCTGCACCTCGGAAATTTAGGCAAGCCACTGCTGATAATTCAAAACTGATTGAGACTGATCACACACATATACCTGACAATGAACTCACGCAGACGTTCCCTCCAACAACCCCTCTCGTACTCCCCTGGAGGGAAGTAGTCTACTCAGATGGCAGCCGGAGGAATATAGGAGACCCCACCACAAATGCAGTGATTGGCACCACTCTTGGCTCTGGCATATACATACCACCCCCTAAAACCTCAATAGCCACTCCACAAGACTACAGAGAAGCAGGCTGCAATATTCTCATCAACCCAGGCGGAGCAGGACCAACAAAAACCATCAACAGAGCCGAATTAGTGGCTCTGTACTACGCAATTAAACTCGGCACAGGAACAGTCATTGCAACCGATAGCGCAAGCAGCATGGATCAAATAAACAAAATGCTAAATCACCCTCGGAAAATGAAGTACCACAAGCATACAGAGTTATTACAGGAAATTGTCATGGAAATTCAAAATAGCCCAGCACCCATCACTATAGTGAAGGTCAAGGCGCACTCTGGGATTATTGGTATTTGGAACGCTGACAAAAGTGCCGGCATCTCAACTCAGCAGCCGGAAGAAAACCAATATAATCTATCCAGTTTCAGCACCCATCCAAATGCACACATGCATTGGCCTGCATATGTCACAGCCCATGAAGAAGGACAAACTGGACCTACATCCACTATGCCTGGCAGCACTTTGTTTGAAAATTTGTATAACCCACTGAAACAGCACATGGAAAGGACACACACCCTGGGTGCATCCAACACAGACAGCGTCTATTACACTGCATGGCAAAACACGGTACCCCTTGCAGATGTGTCACTCAGCCAAAAATTCATGACAAGCCCCAGCATTACCTTGTCTGAACGCAAACACGCCCTTCAATACCGATACGGTGGACTCTACACCCGCAAACTAGCATACAGATATGGCCATGC
>JAULBX010030674.1:0-14275 GCA_032358255.1 Heterotrichella gracilis
ATAGAATTCCCATGAATCTGCGGTCATTCTCCATTTAGCAACCATGAACATGTGAATAACATCACCTTCCGAAAGGGTAACTTGAAATTTAATACCATCGCTTGTTGATTGGTCTTGAATATCTTTAATCCATTTTTCGTCGTTAGTCGGTAAGACTCTAGAAACTACGAATTTTGCGTCTTGTATTAGTTCTTCAGGAGAACCCCACTTTCCTTTTTCCAATTCAGAATAGGTAGTGTACTTTTCAAATGTCATTATTGCTTTTTTCATAATCTATATATTATAGTTTAATTTCAAATCTTTGTTTCATTTTATCCAGAGTTTCTTGAGGAACTCCATGAACATTAACGCCTTCATGTCTGTTTTCTACGATTAGGGAAGTAACTCGGTAACCCCATTCTTCAGCAAGTTTATAATAAACATCCATTTCCCATTCTTGAGTAAATGTATTTGAAACAATGATTGTACTATTATGTCCAAGAAACATTGTTCGTTCTACTGAACTTTGACACCATTTATGCGCCTCTTTAATTTGAGAAAAATCAAATTTGTATTCTCCATCTCTCATAAAAAACATATCAGCTTCAAAATGAGCTGTTCCGGAACTTCCAGCTCCTAATAATTCTGCAGTTGTTGATTTTCCGCTTCCTGGTAATCCTCTAAGTAATATTAAATTTTTCATTTTTTTAGTTTATATAAATTAATTCCTAAAATTAGTACGTTTGTTATAATAATCGGCGGTGAAGCTAATATAGAACCATATACTATCCAAGATATACATCCAGCGATATTAACTAATCTTAATTTCTTAACGTCCGTCATTAAAAAAGAGGAAGATGTTAAGATCATTGCGACGTATCCAAGTATTTCAATCATTTTTGTTTGTTTTAATTTGATATGTAAATATAAATAAAAAACTCCAGACTGTAAAATCTGGAGTGTTAAATTTATGTTAAATTATTCGACACTTTCATGTTTCTTAATCTTGTGTTGTTTTTTATACTCTTCTATAAATCTTTCACCAACACCAATTTCATCGATAATATATTCATCTGGAATTAAGGGCTTTCGGGCTCGACCATTGATGATTCTATCTGGATTTTGTTCATTTTCAAATACAGTCATGTATTTTGTTTTTGAACGTTCTGATTTTCTATAGACTACGACAACCATTATGCTACAGTTTCTTCGATGATTGCTTTACCACGACGAATACGATTCTTAATTGTTTGAAGAGGCAAGTTATGTTTCTCTGCAATGTCTTCGTATTTCATATCATTAATTAATCTGTCGACGATAATTCCTTTATAAGCTTCTTTTAATGAATCGATAGCCTTTAAAGTTCTACCATATTTATCCATTAACTCGTTATCTTCGTCAATAAAATCTTGTTCAGTTTTTAATTCATAATCCTCGAATGCACCTTGTAATCCTGTAGTGAATTCACCAGATTCATTAATTTCTACACCAAACTCTGATAATTTATCAAGAGACGATTGTTTGTTTCTATTACTAATATGTCCTAATGCATCATTGAATGCGATACGATATAACCAAGTTGTAATTTGGTATTGCGGATCGTATTGATCGATTTTAGTCCACATTTTTGTTAATGTGTTGATAGCAATGTCTTCTGCTAATTCCCTGTCTTTGACAATTTTGTTAATGTAAGAAGTAATACCCGGTTTAACTTTGTAAAATAATGCTGTAAAATCAGCGTCTGAACGTGTTTGTAAAAAGTTTTCTGTTAATTCTCTGTAACTTGCCATAGATTTGATTTTGTTTGTTTAAATAATTATAATGTAAATATAACTATAATTTATGAATAATAAAAATCTTTTATGTTATTTTTTTGTTAAAGTTATTAACAATTTATTAACACATTACTGGTTAACCTCTTCGAACAATTCAATAAGCTTTGTAACTTCGATAGGTTTGAATTCCCATTTATCACAAGCACAATTAATTATTCTTGTTTTATGGTTAGTTTTGTATTTTGCGCTTGGATGTCCTATAATAGAATAGGTTCCTTTAGATTTATTTGGCCAATCCATTAAAGGCCAATACGACATAACTACATTTGCCTCAGGATGATGCTCGATAGCATTATATAGAAAATCAATATCATCAAAACCTAGGGTAATCGCGATGTCTGCTGTTGCCTTGTCGAATTCACCACTAATAACTACAATATCTCCATTAAGATGTTGGATAACTACTTCAGATGTTTCTGGATCCCACGCGAAATTACCAAGAACATATACAATATCTTCCGGAGAAACAACAGAATTCCAAGCACTAATAAGTTCTTGGTTCATTTCATTTAAGTCCGAAAAAGGTCTTTTATATGCTTTGATTGCGCCTGGTCTACCAAATTGTTGGTTTGATGTTACGAATACTTTCATTTATACGATTGCAAATTTTACGTTAAAATTGTCCCACAGATTTTGTAAGAATCTTTGTTCACTCACAGCAGTTGAACCATTTACTATTTTACCCTCATCTGAGGTATCAATGAACATGAAAATAACAAAATCATAAGCAGTTGAATAAATTAAGGATTGGCCGAAACCTTCTCTTAAAGAAGCTCCTCGATCGCCTTTTTTAAATTCAATTGCAATTGATACACCATCACTTTCAAGCGTCATATCTGGTCGGTTTGCGGTACCCATGAATTGAATATTTTTCACGGTTGTATTTACATTACCTTCCCATTTAATCATTGTTCTCGCTTTTTCTTTTGCGAGACCTCTACTAAAGCCTTTTTTCTCCATAACATACTCTGTTAATTGAGTAAGAAGGTGAGGATAAATAAATTGCTTTATTTTATCCTCACTCTGAGACTTATAATCAATTGTTTCGAATATATCACGTGTCGTGATTCCTTCTAGGATAGCTTCTAGTAGATCTAATCTTTTCTTAGATTTACTTGCTAATTTCATAGTAATTATTTTGCTAATTCTTCAGTCTCAACTGTTGGTTTTGATGCTTGATCAATTGCAACATCTAATTCTGCTAATTCAACATGTTTTGACTGAACTGATTTGTTATCGTCTGCCATTTCTTTTAATGCATCAGAGATTTGAGCTCCTACATTTGTTAAAAGACGTGTGAATGTTCTTGCAGATTCAATACCGGTTCCAGTAATGTTTGTTAATACTGTGTAAAGTGTGTTGATTTGTAAGTTGTTTAATTTTACAACTGAAGTTTTCTCTTCTGCATTTGCATTAATTCTTTTTTGATCTGAAATAGAATCATAAAGATTAATTAAAAAAGCTGCATTTTTAATGTTCCATTGGTAACTTTTGTCGATTTGTTTTAAAACAGCATTGATGTTTTGTGTGTTTTCCAAATCTACAGAATATTCTCTAGTTGCTAATTCTGTTTGCGCCTCGTTAACTTCAATTTCTAATTGAGCACGTAGGTCTTTTAATTGACTTAATGTTTTTGCTTTCGCCATGATTTTTTGTTTTAGAATTTATATATTATTAAAAATTTTCATTAGTTATTTTACAATCGAAATCAAAAAAGTTTCTAAATTGTTCATTATCTGCTGTAATTCTACGGTCAGTTGCATCGTTTTTATCAGCTCGAACACCTAAACGTTCTCTACGAGTTTCTTCGGCGATGTCTAAGTATATAACAAACAATCTGTTTCTGTACTCTGAATTTAAAAGAGTAACTGCTTCAGCATTCAGAATCATTACATCGCATCTTTCAAATTCATCTTTAGTTAAACCATATTTCCAACCATTGAAATCCTGCCATTCTACGAATTCTCCTCGTTCGATTTTAGATTCAAATTCTTCTGGTGTTAAATAGTAGTAATCTTTACCGTGAACTTCGCCCTCTCTAGGAAGTCTGGTTGTACATGAAACTCCATAGACCATTCCACGGTCCATCATTCTTTTTCTTAGGTAATCTTTACCTGTTGCCGCAGCTCCGACAATTGCTATTTTTCCGTTCATTCTGTTATTATATTGTTAATCCAATCATTTAAGTTATTTATAGGCTTCCATTCTAATAAAGTTTCAGTATCTGATGGAAATTCTTCACTTGCAAATCTTTCTCCCATACGTTCAGGTATTAGGGTATATGCACTATTGAACATATTTGCCAATTCTATCATTGAAACATTAACACCAGATCGTAGGTGCCATTCATGATTCATTGCTGGATCTTTTTCAGCAGCTTTAATAAGTCCACTTATAATATCATCGACATGTGTAAAGTCTCTTGTTTGGGTTCCTGGAGAAACTACGCTTAATAATTCTCCAGCTCTATATTGTCTTTCAAAGATTCCGACAACAGTTGCATAATCACCAGACATTATTTGGCCAGGTCCATAAACGTTAAAGAAATAGCATATCTCATAATTCAAACCATACCAATTGCTGTAGTTCTTAATTAGTTCTACCATTTTTGATTTCATCCAAGAATATGGACTTAGGTTTTCATCTTTACCATCATTTCCAAATTTACTTGAACTTGCTGAGTAAATAAGTTTTGCATTCCATTTTCTACAAAGTTCTAAAATAACTGGAGTTCCTGATAAAATACTTCGATGGACAAAATCAATATCTTCAAATGATTTAACAATTCTACTATATTCTCCAAAATGAAAAACAGTATCGAATTCTCGATCTCTGAAAATATGATCAGCTTCCCAAGTATGTCCATGATAATATTCTACGCCAGAAACATGATTCTCCTCTTTTCCAGTAAAATAATTATCTAAGCTAACAATCGTAGAATCCGGATAGGATTCTTTAAGTTTTTTAATCAAGGAAGAGCCAACAAATCCGGCTCCACCTGTTACAAGTATGTTTTTCATATATTTTATTTGTTCCATTTTGGGTCGTACCAAAATCTTCGGCCGCCTTTATCGATTATTGTTGCCATTCCGGAATTTCCATAACATAACATGAATTCTCTCCAACCCATTTTAACATCTTCGAGAGTTTCAAATTGAAATGGATTTTTCCAATCTTTAAGTTCTCCACCGCCCAACATATAAGCTTGGCTTGGAATTGCTCGACAAAGTGCATATATTTCATTATGATTTGTCAGGACTTCTCGTGCTGGAAGGAATGGATTTACGTCCACTCTATATAAGATTTCAGCTCTTAAGTAATTACCAATCCCATTAAACCAACGTTGATTCATTAAAACCTCATGCATCGGTTTGTCAAAATCTTTTTTGTGTAAGTTATCTTTGATATTTCTAACAAAGTCCTGAAATTGCACAGTAGGATCTGGTCCACGATCTTTATTCCAATTACCCCACTTCCAATTTCCAAATCTACGAACATCAACAAAATCAAGAGTACCATCCTCAGTTACAAACTTTAAATGTGAATGTTTTGAAATGGTTCCAGGAGGTACCCAATTAAAATGCCCAGCCATTCCCATGCCCATCATTAAGTGATGAACCTTTTTATCTGGAGCATTCGTAGGAACTGATGCTATTTCTAATCTTAATTCTTTTCCTCGACTTTCGGCTGAAAGTGCAAATGGAAAATCAATATCTTCAAAAATATCAGCTCCTTTGTGAACTGGATTCTTTTTGATTTTAGTAAAAATTCTGCCATTCGCCTCTTGATTGATATAATCTGCGGTAAGTCTTAGTTCTGCTAATTCTGGCATAGTTTGTTTTTTAAAAGTCTCCGTAATTAACCTGAAAACAAGGAACTCCATTATCTCTCCACATTTTAACAACCTTGTCTCGGTCATCAAAAGCACAAATAACGTTGTGTTCTTTTTTTCTTAAATCGTCTAACCAAAGTTTCTTTAATTTGTCATCAGGTACATAACTACCATGGCGGCGCATCTTAATCATGTCTGGATAAACACCAACAGAAGCTAACCATGTTATAGTTTCATTAACGCTGATATCGTCCCTTCCACTGAAAATTACGATACAATATTGATCAGTTAATGCTTTTAAAACTTTAATAACTGGCAGGTTTGGTTCGTCTAATTGAATGTTTTCAGGGGCAAAGAAAACATCCCAATCTATTTTACCATCTGTTTTAGTTGCCAAAGCACGTCGTTTATCAATGTTTGCTAAGGTTCCGTCAAGATCAAAGATTACTGTTTCCATTACTTTTTGTTATAAGATGTACTTGCTTTAAATAAAATTGAGAATAAGAAATTTAGTCCCATTGCCTGCCAGAATCCGATCGGGTGAACCCCATCTACTGCATCAATTAAACATCCATTCCATAATAATTGTACTGGCCAAGCCAATAAACCCGCTGCGAAAATAATAAGTGCGATTCCACCTAAAATTAATCCTAATCCTTTTGATAAATTTTCCATAGTAATTATATTTGTTATTCCTCTTTTGTTTCAATTAATAAATAAGTTCCAACTTCGGATTGTTTAACAATTCCTGTTGAAATAATTGATTTAGCCAATTCTAAATTTTGAGCTGCTATTAAGTTTAGCGTTTGCTCCATGTAGATTACTTTCATTATTGTTGTTTTAATTTAATATGTAAATATAATCATTTTGCCTTAAATCTGAAAACTTTTCATGTTAATTTTTTGTTAAAGTTATTAACAATCGTCTGATCTTCCTTTATGCTTTCTTTTCTTGAAGTATTTCTTTTTATTTCTATGTGGAGTTGGTACTTTTAAGGCATCGAACCATTCTTCTAGAGTAAAATTGATCTTTGTAAGTTTTTTCTTTTCCATTTGTTTTAATTTGATATGTAAATATAATATATTTTTTTGACGCGGTAAAACATTTTTTTGACTTTTTTCACTAGGTCGTTAAATAAATATATTAACCTAAAAATATCTATAGAATCATGGCAAAGAATGCAACTGGTGGTGCTTTTACAGAAACACCGAAAAAGAAAAGAAAAGGAGTTCACGCTAAAACTAAAACCACAAAGAACAAGGGAGCTGACAACTACAAAAAATCAAACAAAGGCCAGGGTAGATAACCTTGGCTTTTTAATTTTTGCTAATTAGATATTTTTCATAAGATCCTTCTAATCTTTTATTCGGAAAATAATATGACTTAAATTTATTTCCGTTTAAATAAATTATCTTACTGAATCCTACAGGTACCATTGCTCCAGTTGTTAACCTGGTTGAACCTACGAAATCAAGATAAATCTTAATTGTTACCTCATTATTAATTGCAAGTTCCTTCTCGTATGACTCTAACACCTTCCATTGACCACGGTTTAGGTCTTGATGCTGTAATGCACAATTAACATAAGAAAATGTTAGTTTCAGGGTTGAATAGTCGCAATTAAAATCGGCTGCAGGTGCCATGTGTCCTTTATCCCAAACATTATATGCATAATCCATATCATCTGAGGTATGGATCCCATTCGGTCTATAGAAATTTAAACCTGTTCTACTGTAATGATTCTTAGAATTAGAATTACATTTAACAGTGTATGTTATTTCTAATGGTTGTTCAAAGTCCTGAGAATATACTATCGAATAAATAGAATTATTGATTGTAGTATTTTTTAAATTTGGAGAAGTTACTCCAAGAAAAAGAAAGGCTACAATCAATAATAAGGGCAATGAAAATCTTTTCACTATTTGTCTGTATAGTTTTTATTTATACCAGGTGCAGTATATGTTGTTGTAAAAGATACTGGATTTGGATTTCCTGTTCCGGTAAAATCCCAATCACAATAAGGTACGTTAATCGGTTGATTTGGAGTAAACGGCTGATATGGCTGAGCAGGATATGATGGTATTCCTGGACCGATCCATTGGTTTTGGGTTGGACTTGGTAACCATTTAGTAACCTCAGTCTTTAATAAGACAACAGCTTCTTCGGCACTTATTAGTTTTTCATCTAATAATCTCTGTACAATTGATTCTCTAGTTAGCATGCTCTTTAAATTTTTCAAGATAGAATTCAACTGAATTAACTCCTACGAATCTTTCAATTTCTTTCTCATTCTCGTCGATTAATACTACTGTTGGAATATTTCTAACTCCAAACTGTTGTGTTATTTCTTGATTTTCATCAACTAAGATTTTTTCAACAGTTACTGTTTCTGCAACCTCTTCCATTTTCGGGGCTAATTGCTTACAAGGTCCACACCATGGTGCGCTAAAATAAAGGTATTTCATGATATTAAGTTTAGATATTATATATGAATGTTTTAAAAAGTTTAAACAGTTTCAACAACATTTACTTTAATCACTCTGTCAAATCTTGCTTCTAAATCAGCAATTGCATCAATTAGTGGTTGTAAATCTATTTTGCCTTCTTTATTAGCAGCACCTAATTTATCTGCGCTCTTTTTAACACCAACTACCGATTCCTTAACGGCTCCCATAGTTGATTGAAGAACTTCTCCAGCTTTAGCTGCTTCAGCACTTTGTTTTGCTGATGCCTTTTCAAGATTAGTAATTGTTCCTGTTAATTGCTTAACGGCTTCCATTAGTTTTTCAGCTAAAACTGCCATTGCAGATTCTCCTTTGTTTTTTGCAAGATCCGTAAGTGCCTTAAACATGTCTGTCGTAGCTACTATTGCTTTTATATTCATTACCTTACTTGCATTTGCAATTCCAGTGTATGATCCTGCAATACTTCTAAATGCTTTTGCCTGTGAATTAAAATCATCAACATCGATATTTTCATGCAGATCTGTAAGTGATGTAAACGCTTTCATCGCCATCGAAGCACCTCCGTTAATCATCGCGAATCCTTTACCAACGTTTATTAATGGTATTGCAAGTTTATTCACATCAGGTGCAATCACAGCCAGGCGTTCTAATATTTCTATTGGTGATGGTTGATCTCCTCCGAAAAGTGAACCAATTCCATCAAGAATTCCTCCAATTGCATTACCAATTCCAGATGCAATACTTGAACCAGCCATTGCTGCGGTAAAGATTAACCATGCTCCTCCAAGAGCGGCTATTCCAACTGCAAGACCAAGCATATTTTCAACCCCAATTTCATTTTTAAATCGCGCAAATACATCAACCATTCCGTTAATCGGAGCTAATAACATTGCTGTAAATCCTTGAGCAACTGTAATAAGAGAAGGCATAACAGGTGCTAATCCTGCAAGAATCCAACCAACTGCTAATATTGTAATTGCTGCAACAATAATACCAAGTGCTCCTAACAATAAGGTAGCGGGTGTTAATGCTGCGACAGCAAGTCCCATAGCAACAATTGCAACTCCCATAACTCCAAGTGCTAAGGCAACATTCATTGTCCAATCCATTGGTGGTGAAATCCACGTACTTGGTCCTAGTGATAGAATCCAACCTACTGCAATAATTGCAAAAGCAGTAACTGCGACTGCTATAAGTCCTTTAAATAAATCTCCAATTCCTAAGCTTCCAAGTACTTTACTTGAAAGATATAAAACTGCTCCAAAAATTACCATTGATAGACCCGCTTTAAGAGACCATTCCGGTTCCGGAGCAAAATATGAAATGCCACTAAGTCCTTGGAAAATCCATGCAGTTGCAAGAACTCCAAACGCTACGATTGGAATGGCTACTGCCATAAATATCATTTCTTTCAATGACATTCCTTTAATTGCCTTTGAAACTATATAGAATGGAACTGCAAATATTAGTATCGAAAATCCTGCTTTAAGAACCCACATTGGGTCTGGTGCAACATATTCAGAAATTATTGATAATCCTTGGAAAATTAATGCAGTACCTAAAATTCCGATTGCAAGAATTGGAATTGCGATTGCACCATACATAAGTTCTTTAGGATCAGCTCCTTTGATTGCTTTCATAATAAAATAAAATCCAACAGCATATAATCCTATTGCAAACGCAGATTTAAGAACCCATATCGGATCTGGTGCCATACTTGGATCAACTGCCGGAAATACGTGGAATATTAGGGCAACTCCTAGAATACTAAGTGCCATTAATGGAATTGCAATAGCTCCATACATAAGTTCTTTTGGGTCTTTTATTCCCCTTATTGCTTTCATAATAAAATAAAATCCAACAGCATATAATCCTATTGCAAATGCAGTTTTAAGAACCCAAATTGGATCTGGCGCTTGTAAATTACTTCCTTTAGGTAATAACATAAATGCCCATGCTGCTCCAACAATACCAAGTGCCATTAATGGGATTGCAACTGCTGCAAATACTAATTGTTCTTTTGTAATATCTTTTGATGCTTTTAAAATCAATGAATATGCAAAAGCAGCAGGTATCATAATAACTGCAACTGCTAATGCTAATAATAATTGAACTGGATTAACCATCGG
This sequence comes from Heterotrichella gracilis, assembly GCA_032358255.1. NCBI lineage: Eukaryota > Xanthophyceae > Tribonematales > Xanthonemataceae > Heterotrichella > Heterotrichella gracilis. The sequence continues at coordinate 10,241 of JAULBX010030674.1, forward strand.
CATCAATGTAAAAATAGCTCCACTTATTACTAAAGAAAGTGCGATTGCTGCCATTGCTAATGTTGTAGTTCCAGCAAGTGCAAACATAGATTTTGGATTACTCATGTCTGCTGAACTATCTCCTTTGCCAACGATATCTCTAGAATTTCTACCGAGAACTTCGGCAATTTTAACAAACGTCGGTGCTATAAGTGCAAAAATACCAGCAACTGCTAGCACTGTAAGTAATTGTCCTACTGAAATAACTGGAACTAGTGTAAATAATGCAGCTGCTCCAACGATTGCTCCAGCAACTCCAATAATCATTAATGCAGTTAAACCAACATCTTTTGCCGACATTGGAGTAAACATTCCTCCAGCGGCACCACCTTTTGCTCCAGCACCTTTTGCTAAAGTTTTATTCTGTTCTCTTAAAATACTTCTAATATCAGTTAATATTGTGGTTTGCTTTTTAAGTTCATCTGATGTTTCAGTAGCTGATTTACCAGAAGCACCTGTAAGAATAACTTCACTGATTCTCGCAACAAGCTCTAGAGTTGCCTCAGAAGCTGCTTGTATTTTATTTAAGGGATTTGTTAATAATGTAACTTGTTTATTATTGCTGGTCACGTGCGATTTTATTTTTTTAAGATAAACACTTGTTCTCTAGGATTATATATCTCAATAAAAAAGGGTCCGATTAGGGACCCTCTATTTATTTTAGACTCGGCATTTTCATGTTTGGCATTTTCATGTTTGGCATTTTCATTCCGTTCATGGCTCCTGACGTTGCATCATTCTGCCCTTGATTCTGTTTATTCTCCTCCTTGATATGGTCTATTAAATCTTTAACGAGATAATGGAATTCATAATACTCAAGGTTTTCAAGTTCACTTGGTTGAATATGTAATTTAAGGTAAATATGAAATTTAACCTTAAAGAAGTTCGCCAGCGATATCTTGAACAACGAAAAGAGATTTGATGCCGTCACGAAAGGTGATGGGAACTTCCTCCTCCTCGTCCCCTAACTGTATTAGCATATTTGGTTGAACTCCAATTTTCATCTTTTCAGCCAATGTATATACTAAATTGTATTTTTTGTTTGACCATCCGTTTAATTCAATTTCAAATTCGAATAAAGTTCTATCGCTAAAACCTCTCCAATCCTTATGTAAATAAGGAATAATTTGAAGAACTGATTGGTCTACCTTTTGACCCTTTTGTTGTTTTTCTTTAATGTATGCAGTAATCTTTTGCATAACTCCGATAACTGGTGGAGTCATTTCAATTGTTCCAAAAGATTTCGTTTCAATCATAAATGATTTTCTTTCTGAATCATAATACTTGTCTAATTCAGCTGGAATTTTAAAGTACTGAAAGAATTCTTTTTTAATTTCAATTTCGTGCTTTTCTCCTTTTTTCGACATGTGATCGATTTTAAGGTTAGATTCTGGCTCTGGAAATGTTAAATCTCTAATTGATAGAATAATAAAGAATCTATCCTCTTCAAGAATATCTTTATAAGACAATCTTTTGTTTGACGAAGTTATTCTAATGCAAGATTCTAGAATTTGATTTAATTTTTCATCAATATCTAAAACGTTAGTTTCGTCGATTGTTGAAAAATGTCTAATTTCAGTTACTTTTGCTGATCTAATTGAGATTTCAGTTCCTTCAGGATAAAACATTCCACCAGATGGTAGTGAAATTGTCGGAATTACGTGATACCCTAAATGGAAATCTGCACTTTCTGCTTTTTCTCCAGTAAATCTTTCCATATTAACCCTTCCTAAATTAATAGGCTCTTCTTGGGCTTCTTGAGACTCATTAGATTGTACCATATTTTTGTATTGGTCTTCTAAGTTGATTTCGTTTTCGTTACTTTCGTTACTCATAAATTATTTGTCTTTAAGTTTTTTAATATCAATTTTTTCGAAAGGCTTGATACTACTTGCCTTTTTTTCGATTTCTTCTCTAATAACATCTCTAATAAAAGCAGAAATCGAAATAGGTCGTTGACCCGTCTCAATTGCTTCATTCAAGATGATTCGATTAATCAAAGATACCTCGTCTTCTGACAGAAGAACCTGTAACTTTTTTGTTAATTTATCCATCTATATATTATATTATCATTATATTATGTTTTTGTTTCATAAAAAAATGGGGAATAATTAAAACTATTCCCCATGATTATAGAATAATTATGCTAGAACTTCTTTCCAAGCGTCGCATCTGAAACCTACTTCTAAAGTAGCAGCATCAGCAGATTCATAGCTTAATTCAGCAGTGAAACCTAAACCTGATGTGATTTGACAATCTTCTAAAGTTACAGTTCTATAAATATCTCCAGCTCTGTTGAACTGTACGATAACGATAGTACCTACGTAATCTTTTTTAAGTCCCATAGCACCAGTGTTTGGATCGTATCTTAAGTTATACCATTGTCTCATTGATTTATAAAGGTAAGCTTGGTTTGCTTCATTTAAGTTTAATGAGAAGTTAACTGTTACGTCTACTGATGTGTTATCAGGAGTACCTGCGAACGATCTAGTTACGAACTTATATTTTTGTTCAATAGCACCAACTTCTTTATATAAATCTAATCCTGAGATTGAGTTAATATGTTGAAGCATAAGTGGCGCATCCGAAACACCCTGTGGTGGAAGAATTGTAACTTCGAACAAGTTACCTTGTACTGGTTCGAAGTTTCTACCTTTTCTAGACGTTTGGTCTTGATTATAATGTGGTAAAGCCATGTTTATTAATGTTTTATTTTTTTATATATCTGATTAACCTAAGTTACCTGATTGAATTTCACCAGTATTTAGAATTGTTGTTCTATGAACTACGATTTCTAAACCTTTTACTGGTTCAACATAAGTATCAATAATACCCATATTGTTATCAATAACTTCGTTAGTATTGTTAGATTGATCCATTACATTTTTAAATTCGTAAACTCCACCGTCTTGTTTAACACCTTCTAAGAATGAATCTGCTAAAGTTTTAATTTCAAGTCTTGTTTGAACATTGTTAAATTCAAATACGTAATCTTTAAGAATATCTGCCATACCGTCTTGGATATAAATAAGTGCTTCTCTAACGTGAGCTGAAGAAAGCGCAGATTTAATAGATTGTTGCGCAGTTTTGTTTCCTAAGATCGTTAATCCAGTTCCTCTTTGGAATACAATAGGGTTGATTCCGAATGGCTCTAGGATGTCTCTATCATTTTTATCAAATGCATATTCAGTTCCTTTAACGTTTGTACCAGATACAACACCACGTCTTGGACCAGCAACGATTGACCAAGGTAAAGCGCTAGTGTATTTGTCCATGAAGTTATTAGAAACATAAGCAGCTGGTGGAACGATAATATCTTTTCCGTTGTCGCTTACGATTAAACCAGGTCCGTAGAAGAACGCGTAGTTTGCTCCTGCATTAATACTTGGTAAAGCATAAACCTTTGTAGGGTTTTTATCTTGATTACCTCCAGTTGCAATATAAGCGGTATCAAATACTCCTTCTGCATTTGTGAATGACGGATTAAATGATTTTTTGAAATCTTCAATTGTCGGTGCATTTAAAATAGCTGAAGCATTTTGTCTGTCTTTTGCTAATTGAGAAAGATTTGTTTTTTCATTTAAACCATTAACATCAAATGATGTGAACGTATCAACGATATATCTAAAATCGATCATATCTTTATCAACTAATGCATCATATAATCCAACTCCTCCTGAAAGAACTGATAAATAATCGCTTAGATTTTTAACAGTTATGTTTGCTTTTCCTAAAACAAATGTTTTGTAAACAGAAGAAGCATCTTCGAAAGATTTGATGATTATATTATTCCAAGCTGGTTCTACATCAGTATGAACTGTGAATATTGTATTTAATCCATTTGTAGATAAAGATTTTGCAATTCTTGTAACTTTTGCAATTCTACCAGTCGTTTCAGCATCTACGTAATTTCCAATAGAAATTGGGAATACGAAGTTAGATGGAAGAGCACTTGTTAAATAAGTAACAACAAAATCTGTATTTCCTGTAGTATGC
>JAULBX010030685.1:0-14216 GCA_032358255.1 Heterotrichella gracilis
GAGGGGGAGGGCGAGGGGGAGGGGGAACGGGGAGGGAGGGAGGGGGAGGGGGAGGTCGCCGTCGCCGGGCAGGGGGGGGAGGGGAAATAGTGATGGGGCAAGGGGGAGGGGGAGGTCGCCGTCGCAGGGCAGGGGCGGGAGGGGAGGGGACAGGGGAGAGGATGGAAGCGGGTCCAGGGGAGGGGGCAGGGGAGGGGGCAGAGGGGGGCCACCAAGGGGCAGGGGAAGGAGAGGGGAGAGGTGAAGGGCCCAGTTTTGATTTGTTAATGATGATTCGTCCCGAACTGTTCAAGGCAAAATGCATTTTTAAATTTCTCAATCTCCACTGAGAACACCTTGTATTGACAGGATATTGAGAGCTCATGTTTTGCTTTTCGTTCAAACTTGCAGCATTTACTGAGAGTGAACTAGCGCACTGTGCTTTGATGATCAAAGTTTGATCAGGGATTACTGCTACAACATTAGAAAGAAAGGAAAGTGACCGCACAACGCGGACTGATATTGCAGATCAGTCTTTGCTTGAGGTTGGATTGGACAACTTGTCGCTTTTGCTCCTCAGTTCCAGCCAACCATTGAGCCAATCCCAATATTCTGCAACTCTGCAGGATGCCTCGGGATTATTCAAGCTCTTTATGCAATTAGAGTCCTGTGTAGTACAACATTTCAACAACCAAGCCTTAGGCAATTTTCAGCGTGCCACTGGGCACATGTGCAGCTAATTTTACAATTTCAGGACCTGGTACAAATGACGGCTGGGAATGCCTTTGCGTTTGTTCGTTTGCTTCTTACCCCAGCAACTAAAATTTATGCGCCCTTGCTACGTGTGCACATTTTCAAATTCGATTGCTAGTTTGCATGAACATGTCAACACTGCACCATGTGTGTGTCCGATGACGGCTTTGGACGCCTTTACATTTTGTTTTGTTTGTGTGTGTCTCGGTCTGTCCTCGTGGCAAGAGTCATGCCAATACTCAGGATGTGACATTGTAACCATTATGGCCGGGAAGTATTTGCTTGCCATCCTCAATGCGCTGTTCAACTTCAACCAAGCTTGATACGAAGCAATTGGCTTGATTAAATGTGGACAACGCCTGTAGATGCAGTGGCTAAATTTTGACCTATATGTAATTTCATGCGATGTGTTAGCTGACTCCACAGCTGTGGTCTCTAGGGCTACCTTAAGCATGTGCATGCATTCGAGTAAATCGTTTAAATTGGTTACCCTTAGTGGTCTGCACATGTGACAGATTTAAGGCTCCTGCATGCGCCGCGGCACACTGCGGTACACACGGTGGCACCGGCTAATTCAGAGTCCTCATATATAGTTCAGAATACTTTCATTTATGCATTATTGGCCCAATGCGGCATATGCCAATCCGCCCTAACAGGTATTTTAAAAGGCAAAACTGTTGATTTTTTGCTAACAATAGATTGACACACTGAATTTATGGCCCATCAGCTGTGACTGTGGCTCAATGAACATCAAGTTGAATTGATGTTTGAACTGCAAAATTAAAGAATAATTTGAAAATTATTTCAAAGTCTAAGACTTGCAGTGTCACTCACCGAGTGGATCCCTGTGGCTTGCAAGCGGCCTCCAGATTGGGGCCGCTGTCAGGTATCAAAGGTACACCAGTGTTTTGCTAAAGTACGTTGCAACCATTGAATGCCAAATTGAAGTACAGTATTTGCAGAATATTGGCAAGACATCTGGTCACCTAAAGTTAATCATGATTGCATTGCGCCAGCTGCAGACACCGGCCGCCATTGCTACACATCCTGTCCAACTTGGTGCACGGTGCCAACTGCCGGTGCCACGCTAAAATAGCGCAACTGCCCATAACATGACAGCCACTGCGCCATATGGATGATAATATTATCGGTGCCAATAGAAAGAATAGGGATCCTCACATTCATATATGCTGGCCCGGGGCGCTAGATGCTGAGCTACCGTCTAGCCCAGTGGCCAATGGGCCAGTGTTAACATTTCCCTGGCTGGTGGTCCCCCCATGTCCAACCTGACCTTGGTCAACATGGATGCATCCCCTGGACCCCTTTCTCCAGAACCAGCTTGCTCATGAATGTCAAACAATGCCATGCTCTGGGGTATGTAGTCATGGAAACCAAGTGCTAGAATACAATGCTTGCTGCCAAGGATTCAACTCTGGTTTCACACTTGGCTGGTGGGTTGGCTGGTGGTTGCAACCCCCTCCGCCTCCTTCCCCGCCTCCTTCCCCGTCTCCTTTACCCCCTTGTCCACCCCCTGTGGAGCCTCCAGTGGCACCACCTGCTCCAGCACCAGCTTGCCCATATCGAACAGGCTCTCGGGGATGTAGTCATGGAACCCAAACACGTCCGCCACAATCACGTTGTTCCACCCCTTCTCGTTGATCTGCTCCTCCACCTGGCAGGAAAGGAAACCAACACTTGGCCACAGTGCGCCATCAAAGATCGCGATACAGCAATTTCAAATTGCTGAATGCTGATCTCAATAAGTTGTTGAGATTAGCATCTAGCCTGGCGTGCACAGCATCACTCTGGCAGACAGGTAGCGCTGACTGAGATTTAATCCCTTTTAGCATAAATTTTAACATGAACGGTATTCCCGAAAGTACGAAGAAAAGGGAATGGCACAGTTGACAGGTACATCACGCTGATTTAAATGACTACTGCATCTGAAACTGAATTGCACACAGCTGGCAGTATGACAGATGACATTCTTAGGGGTTAGGGTTTACAGTTTGGGGCTAGGCTTAGGGTTTGTTGCTACCTGGCAGAACATGGCGCGACAGATTGCCTGGAGCCTGGTCCTGCAGGGCTGGCTCCGATCCCCAGCCGCGCGCCGCAATTGGAGGTAGCTCACATGGGTCTCCTTGGGTCCCTGGGGCTTGGCGGGCGCCGCGGTGGGGATTGGGGTTGCCCGGCTGCTCACGATTTTCAAACCAGGGAGGGTGGGGGTGGTGTGGACGAGGGGGGAGCTGGCGGCGGCTGCTGGTGGGGGGTGGGAGGTGGGGGGGCGGGGTGGGCTGCCACTTTCTGGGGCGCTGGCACTGTGAGATAAGGTGGGCTGCGTTGAAGGCGCTGCACGCTGCAGAAAACCCTGGGTTGGGGTTTTGACGGGGAGGGATTGGGAGTACTGCAGGTCGCATACTGGGGGCGTGTTGGTGGGGGCGGGGAGCGGCGCTGGCATGATTTCTGGGACGGCTTCCACTGGCGTCCAGTCCCCAAAACTGCTTCCCTGGGACTGTGTCTCCTCCCTTGCTTCAACACTGTCACTTCCTCCGTGAGCATCCCCCCTCACCGCCTGCTCCACTTGTGACTCCCCCTTTGCACCTGCATCGACTGGAGTATGATGCTCCCTTTGCTGGGTATCAAGGCCCTCCAGCGCCATCGAGATGATGTCATCGACCACAGAGTCCAGCTCCCTCTCAGTGGGTGCCATTGCGCGCCCAGCAGGAGTGGGGGGTGGGGCGTGAGGGGTGGCCTTGGGGGGTGGCACCTCCACCACCTCCACCGCAGCCCCCTCTCTCCCCCCCACCCCCTCATTAGCACCTCCCGCCTCGACTGGCATCACAACAATGTCGCCGCCAGCTGTCACCACCACATTGGTCACATCGGAAACCCTCTCCAAGGGTGTGGATTTGCGGCTGTTGGTGACAGGCACTGGCAGGGCCAGGATGTGGCAATCACCCTCACAGGATTCCTCCAAACCCCTGCCCCCGTGGGTGGTGATGCTGTCCTTTTCCCCTGGTGTGGGGGTGGCGTCGGTGGGGGGAGAGGAAGTGGTGGTGGTGGTGGTGGTGGTTGTCATGCGGAACACCTTGTTTATCCAGGAGGTGGGTGGTGGTGAGGAGGCTGGTGGGTGGTGGCTGGGCATGGTGGGTGGTGGTGGTGGTGGTGGTGGTGGTGGTGGTGGTGGTGGTGGTGGTGGCTGTCTGCAAGGGGGATGTCGCATGATCAGGAATAGGTGTGGGTGGTGGGTTCAGGGTGAGGGAAGCAGGAGCACTTATGACTTGTGACAGTGACAGTCACTGTGAGATAGGCTACTAGCATTGAAATGCATGACACTGCAAAAGAGAATGGCATTGCTGCATATGTATTCTAGGCGATATGTAAACCTTTGGGAACAAGGCAGACTCTCAAGCCCACTCTGTTGCATATGGGGCACCTGCCAAACACGAGAGGGACTGGCATACGAGTAGCTGGCAGGGTTACAGTGATTCTTAAACGTCTGACTCCATACCTACTGGCTAGCTGAAGGAGACTGTGGAGCCGTTGCTGTCTTGCTAAAAAACCCTGTTTGGAACCTTCTGGGCGCTACAAAACCTTCCACCCTCGTGGTTACCGACACAAGCAGCTCATAGCAACACACTTCGCGCACACCGCTTCAGCAACTTCGCCTTGATGACACCGCAATGGGCAACCAATTTGATGATCTGCGTGAACGCTGTGTTGTGTATGCAAGCGACTGGATGTTAGTAACAACGCTGTGTACGACAAACAATACGGTGCAACGGCCGCACAAAAAGTAGCGGCCGTGCTTATGCACTGCAAACTCACGAGCGGTGGGTGGGTCCAAGTGGGCGATTTTGGCGACTGGTGGTCGCGCGCGCGTGACATGACATGCGCCGTCCGCGCGCGCGAGCCCGTCCCGATGCGTCATCTGGTCGTACCTCCGGGGCGCTTGCCCCCGTCGGTGACGACAAGATGACGATCGCGCAATGCGGGTGTGCGCGCGCGCGCGTGGTCTCTAGCGATGGTGCACGTTAACCCTAAACCCAAGGGCACGGCCATGCAACAATGCCTCATGAATGAAGTGCATGCCATGGCCTGGCCGAACGGTTGCCTCAAGGACTGTCCCCAAACGCAAGGCCTGCCATGGTTGTGTGCAGTGGTTGAACCCTAAACCCTCACCCCCAGCCGCGCTGCACCAGCGGCACCAATTGGCAGCACTGGCAGTGCTCGCTGTTGCTCTGCAAACGACTTGGCGCCGGCCAACAGTATGCACTGCTTCGGAAGGACCCCCCTATGGCTTAGGCTAGGCCGTTGATTATTCAATGCCCATGCCATGTTGGCAATGCGCACCACAACGCTGAAAGCATTACACGTTATTGACCAATTGAAGCAGTGGTGAGCAAGCCCCCCCTCACATATAAATATCACGCATGCCACTGGACCCTAAAACCCAAGAGAAGGAGGCGCACGTCAGTGACACCCACCCCCCATCCACCGCCACGTGCACACAAAATGTAGCCCCCTACTGGCCCAAATGCATTGATGGTGTCGGGGAGAAGGGGGCTCCATATGGGACCAAATGCAATGTGCAGCTGTCCAGGGTGTTGACAGCCTCAGAATATTCAATATTCTGAGGCTGGGTGCGAATTGGGGCGAAATTTCAAATTGACAGCCCGTCCCAATTCGCACCCACGCCCACACCGCACATACACCCTCACACGGTCCCTCCCCATCAAAGAGCAGCGCCGCCACCTCCTCCACCAGGTGACCCTAAACCCTAAGCAACTAGGTGGCGACCGGCGGCGACAGGGTGACGAATGGCGCGTCTGACACCTCCCCTGGCCGCATGGTGCGCTGCAGCTGAGTGGCCCAGCGCGCCCCTGCCCCCAGGGGGTCGCCCGTCTTCCATGCATGGGTGAATGCCGCAACAAGGGGGGTGAGGCCTGCGGGGGAGATCGGAGGTAAGGCAGGGGGTGGGAGGCGTAGCGTTCCAAAACCAGTTGGCCGCACCATTGCATGACAGGGTACGAGACACGCCACCCATTTGCAGTGACATGGGGGATTGCAACCACCCTGGGACTCCTCACTGCGGACCCTCCGCCACCACACACAGAGAATCAAACTCCGACCTCCCAACAAACCAACACCCCCACTCCCCACCACCTACCTGCACCTGTCAGCACCCTCGCCACCAGCTTTGTGCTTGTATCCGCAAGCAGCGCCCCAACCAGGGCAGCCACCTCGGGTTCCCTCAGTGCAGGCGCACACCACACACAGACAACCAATCCCCCCATTTCCCAGCACACCAGAACCCCCACTTCCCTCCCACTTCTCACCCCCCGCACCTGCGTCTGTCAGCACCCTCGCCACCAGCCTTGTGCTTGTATCCCCAAGCAGCGCCCCAACCAGGGCAGCCTCCTCGGGTTTCCTCAATGCAGGCGCACACCACACACAGACAACCAAACCCTCGACTTTTGGCAAACCAAACCCCTCATTTTTCATTCTGTTACTATTCACATAGGTATGACCCCCCAGTTCCCCCCGCCCACCTGCGCCTGTCAGCACCCTCGCCACCAGCTCGGTGCTAGAGTCCGCAAGCAGCGCCCCAACCAGCGCAGCAACCTCGGGATCCCTCAATGCAGGTGACCCTGCATCCAGCTGCTGCTGTGCGAATGCGCGCACGCGGTCCACCATGCCCGCCCCCGCCATGCGCGCCAGCAGGGGGGGAAGGGTGTCTGTGGGGAGGGAGGGGTGGAGGGCCAGCAGGGCGGCCAGCACGCGGGAGGACATGTCTGCGGTGGTGGGTGGGTGGTGGTGGTGGTAATGGTGGTGGTGATGGGGGTGGTGATGAAGGCATACCCAAAGCAGCATGTGTGTGCTACACAGCAGGGAAGCCCCCCACAACCCCACCAAAAGCAACACCCAAGACCTACCAAGACCCAATTAAAAGCACAGGACCCAATCAGCCCCTATTCCTGATGCCTACCAAACCCTCCTTCATGCATACCCAAAACCCCCATGATAACCCTACCAAATCCCTATCAAGACCCTATCTCTGTGCCCCATCAGCTTCACCTGGTCTACCCAGCTTCAGCCCAAGGCCACCAGGACGCCATGCACTTAGGTAGCGCCAGCTTCGTGCCAAAACCCTACATCTCTGACCAAAATCCTCGCCTTGCGCCCCCCAAACCCCATCAGAACCCCATCAGAACCCTACCTCTGTGTCCCATCAGCTCCGCCCGCTCACTCAGCTTCAGCCCCAAATCCACCAGCGCGCCATGTACCTGGGTGGCCTGGGCAAGGAGTGGTGGGGGGTTGCGGGCGGCTATGGCAGCAAGGGGGGCGCCCCAGTCCACCGCACCGCTGGGGAGGAGGTAGGTGGTGTCGGCATCTGAGGGGGCGGGGGCGGCCTCTGGGGCGACTTCGTCCTCCCAGTTGACCTGCAGGTAGGGTTTACAGTATAAGGTTTATGTTTTAGGGTTTGGGCCCTTCCAGACCACCGAATGCATCTGAGGGTGCGACCTCCTCCTCCCAGTTGACCTGCGCATGCGCTTAGGGCTAAGGGTTTGGAAGTTGGGTTTTGGAGCTTGCGCCTTAGCTGAAGCACCAACGCTACCCCATTCAAGTCCAAATGTAAGCCTGGGTTCCCTCCTTATCAACTAAATTCCCACCCCTGCAGCTAGCCAAGCAGGCTTCTCCCTGCTTCACAGCATACACAAAACCCCTAATTTCGGGTTAGGCTTTCCAGAATGGGGTTAGGGTTTAGAATTCATTTGCAGTTTTTTGGGGGTAGCAAGCGTGCAGGGACTGTGACTGCCCAATTTCAACTTTGTTTGCTTGTTCCGAACAAGTTGTTCGGCACTCGATGCATCTGAAATCAGGCATACAGGCCATCCCCCATCCCCACTCACCCTGCCCATCGACTGCGCGATGATGCTCATCTGCAGCCCCCCCACAGGGTTGGGCAGCCCCACAGACCCCGCCCCCGCCCCCAGGCCCCCGCCCCCATCCCCACCCCCCTCAATGACGTGCAGGGCCACCCTGTCGGTGCACCCAGCAGCCATAGCTGTGAAAGCGGCCATTGCGCGGGGGAGAGCTCCAGTCTCTGTCGCCAAGCGCAGCTCGGTCTCCAGGGTGAGGCCTGGTGAGGAGGAGGAGAGGTTTAGATTATTTGCGATTTCTCGTGTTAAAGAGCCACAGGGGTTTTGGTGGTAAGTGGTGGATGCCATGGATGGTGGTTGTGCACCCCGCAGCCATAGCTGTGAAAGCGGCCATGGGGCGGGGCATGGCGCCTGTCTCGGTCGCCAGGCGCAGCTCCGTTTCCAGGGTGAGGCCTGGTGAGAATGATAAAAAAAAATGCATTGAAACATGAAACAATTATGAGGGATCCTGGTAAGGGGTGGATTGGGGGTGAATGCAGCCAAGGCGTGGGAGACAGGCAGCACACCCTGTATGTTCTGTCATCGTCGTTTCCGCCACCAACCCCCAACAGCGCATGCTTGGCTCCATTATCAGGAAATTCTAATAACAAATGCCACAATAGTATGGATGCTCCTTCAAAGGGCCCTTTTCCAACCTATGTTTTACCCCCCCCTCCCCCCACCCACCTGTCAGCTGCAGCGCCTCCTTGGCCCCCTTGTCGGAAATCTTGGCCATGAATGCCGCAATGTCGTCGTGGTGCTCCTTCAAAAGGGCCCTTTCCGCAACCAGCCGGGCTCCAGCGGGGTCCCCACTGGCCGCCAGGGACCGCGCCCTCAGCCCGGGATGGGTCATGGGGATTGCAAAGGGGTTTGCCCGGGAATCCAAAACCCACAGGCAGCCCTCGTGCACCCCCACAAGGGTGAGGGGGCCCGCGGGGCGCATTTTCTCATTTGGCAGGGGCATATTCATGTCCAGCGAGGGGGTGACCACCTGGGTAATGCCCCCGGTAAGGGAGGCCAGCTTGATGACCTGAGGAGGGGGGGGGGTGGAGGGTGCGTGGGGGGGGGTTTTACTCCTTTAACGCGGGCGTGTGCAGGCTATGTGCTGGCAATGGTTGTTCGAATGCAGCGGTGTGCACTTTCAAAGGTGGCTTGGCAGCGGATGAGAATGCCAGCCCTGGGATTCTGATGAATTTCTTGTAATTTGTTTTACAATTTCTTACAATGATTGCATGGTACATGATCAGAGCGCTTGCATGAACGTCGACCGTCGAAACCCTTAAACCTGCCCCTGCCGCCCCCATCCACCTTCTTACCATCCCCACAACCACCCCACCCACCTGCACGAATGGCGCCCCCCATGACAGGCTGTGCACATCCTCATCCTCCACAGTGCCGCTCACGCTGCCCGGGCTGACAAACACCACAAGCACCTCGCTGGGGGTGCACACAACAAGCTGCTGCCGCTCCCATGTGCCTGCAGGGGGAGGGTTTGGTTAGCGTTCAGTAAGGGTTTGTATTCATTCACCACAAGCACATCGCTGGGGGTGCACACCACAAGCTGCTGCCGCTCCCACGTCCCTGGGGGAGAGGGTTTGGTTAGGGTTTATGAAGGGTCCAACAAGGCTTTCATATGCAGACAGCACAAGCACCTCGCTGGGGGTGCACACCACAAGCTGCTGCCGCTCCCACGAGCCTGGGCGGGAAGGGTTTGGTTAGGGTGCTTTGTCAACAAGGGTTGTAAGGCCTGAAAAACACTACTTTGGTACTGGGTTGCAAGCATACAAGCAAAACCCTGCTCGTGGTGTACCGTAGAGCCTTCGCTCACATGAGGTGCTGTCCGCAATTGGGGAGTCCCCAACCCTATCTAGGGTTATGGTGTAGCATGTAGGGTTTAGGGTTTGCTCACCTGAGGTGCTGTCTGCGATTGGCAGCGACACCAGCGGGGTCAGCGAGGGGCGGGTGCGGCAGATAGTCAGGCGGTCCTCATAGGCTAGCGCAACCATGCGCACCTGCAAGGGTGTGGGAGGAGGTTTTTGTTAGGGTTCTAGGGTGGGTGCGGCAGATGGCCAGCCGGTCCTCATAGGCTAGGGCCACCATGCATACCTACAAGGGCGTGGGCAAAGGGTTTTGTTAGAATCTGTGGCTTGGAAACCACTTAATTACCATGTACAAGGGTGTGGTATAAGGGTATTTTCAGGGTGGCAAGGTGGGGTGCGGATGGTCACCATGACTTTGCAGGCAAGCACGACGATGCACAGGGATGAGAAGGCTTTGACAGGGTATTGCTGGGGGTAAATGACGCAGGTAAGAGTACAAACTTTTGTACCTCGATTTGTCAAGCCACACTTGAGCAGCTGAATCTAACAAATCGCTGGATGTGCACCCTCCAACCCCCACCACCCCACCACCCACCTCTGGCTCCCACGCCATCCACTTTGGCTCCGGCAGGTCGCCCCCCACCGCCACCCCCCCCCACGTGAACAGCTGCATGGCCCGGCAGGTGTGGTGGCGGGTCTTGAGGAGGGTGGTGGTGGCTACGGCCAGCATGGCACCCCCGTGTAGTGCCACAGGTAGGGCCCCTGGCAGGGTGATTGGGGTTCCCACGGGGCGCACGCGTAGGGTGTCGGCATCAACCTCTTGCACCTAAAGGGGGGGGAAGGGCGGTGGTGAGGTGCTTATACGAGTTCTGCAGGGGCTTGGAACCTATAGCTAGAACTGCATCTTGTGCGGTGTGGGAGGCGGAGGGCGCATGTGCTGTGCATGCACCTCCACACAGGAGGACTCATGTACAGAAAGGGTGGGACAGGCTGGGGAGTGAGGATGATAGACCACAAGAAAACTGAGAATGCAGCCACGCAGAAACAAAACAGCCCTAAACCCCACCCACCACACCACCCACCTGCACCGCCGTCTGCGCCGCCGCCGCCTGCTCGGCCGCAAACGCCATCTCCCGCATGCGCTGCTCATCCTTCTCGCTGCGCTTCTTCACCCGACCACGCTTGTCACGCGCCAGCTCAGGCACAGACAGCTCGGGTTGGGCAATGACAGCAAATTGCTCGCCCCGGGATGACCACGCCACTGCGACGCCGCGGCCTGTGGGGGGTGGAGTATGTGGAGTGGGGGACGTGATGCGTGGGTGTGGTGGTGGTGGGTGCGCGGGAGGAGGTTTTGTGGTAGCATGGATGGCGTATGAGTCAGTTGTTGCCTGGAGCCATTTCATGCACTAGCTCTCAGAAAAATGAATCAAAATTCACCTAAATTCCATGAATTTTGCACAGTGCAATGACCGCGAAGTGCTCGCCCTGGAATCACCCTGCACCCCCACCCCCACCCACCTGCATCTACCTTCTCCCAGGTGCCCACCGATGAGTGTGCGTACACCGCGTACTGCTTGCTGCCGGGCCACACAGCCGCAACGCTGTGGCCTGTGGCGCTGCAGCTCACCTGGATGTGGCCTGAAGGGGGGGGAATAGGGGGGTTTATTAGGGTTTTAATGCTGCTGTGCTAGGGGAAAATATATCCTGCAATGCTATGCTGGCTGCGAGGGAACCCCACTTACATGTATGCCTTGCCATGCTCATCCAATGCGAAGCAAGGCTCAATTTTGAAACAGAGCCCCAAAAGGCTCCTTTTGGAACAAGCTACTGGCTATAGCCCTTGACCAACCATACATACGCCACCCACTCCCCCGCCCCACCACACCACCACCACCACCACCCACCAGTATTAGTGAAGGAGGCCACCTGGTCCCTGTTGCTCATTTCAGCGGTGGGGATCCTGTCCATCCCCATGCCCCTCTCCAGCCAGCCGGTGGAGTATGACACTGACCACAGCCCCTGGCCAATCACCATCAGGAGAGCGGGGCCCTGCAAGGGGGTGGGTGTGAGTATCCCATAATATAGATACTACACTAGCCTAAAATAGTGCATGTGCAGGAAATGCCTGTACGCAAATGGTGGTGACAGGAGCTGTGTGATACATGGGAGTTGAAGAGGGCGCTGTGCGCCAACGGGGCAGGGGAAGCGGAATGGGTGGAGGTGGGTGGTTGGATGGCTGGGCATTGATGCTGCATGTGAGAGGATAATGGGCGTGGATGCAGATGGAATGGGTATGCTCTGTATGCTGTGGCCACGCATATGGGAGGTCGCTGCTAGCAGGATCCCCATTACACATCCACCAATTTGCATGGCCTCTGCCACAATCCATCTGCTAGGGTAGATCCCAACCCCAGAATCTCACAAGCGACCCACACCCTCCCCATTAAAATCACATGAAACACATGTGCAGCCCCTACCCCTCCCCCTTGTTCCCCCCCTCCACCACCCACCTGCGCCCCGCCCCCCCCCATCCCCGCCAACGCCGCCGCAAAGCCCCCCATTTCCAGTGTGGATGGCTCCCGTGGCGGCATCGGCACAATGGGCGGTGAGGCGTACTCGTCAAACGACATCAGGGCAATGCCTGCAGGATGGGGAATTGAATGTGGGTGGAGGTGCGTGTGGTGGGGGGAAGGGGATGAGGTGGGGGTGATCTCAGCTTTCAGACTTTGTAAGTATTTGCACTCCAGCTTTGACGCCAGATGAGAATGCCTGGGTATGCCACACCCCAGCCCAAGAGCCAAGACTTCAGACTTTGTACCCCAAAGCCCTGTGCATGCACCAAAGCAGTGAAATGACCTAGAATATATGCCGACAATCAATGCTGTGTGGTTAAGGAGCGCACCTGTGTTTGTGGCGACAGCAAACAGGTGCGGCTGGGTTGGGTGTCCCACCATGGTGTATGCCTTGGGGATCTTCTTGCCCCCCGAGGGTATGACACCCTCGATGGACCCTAGCACCTGTGCGCTGTTCAGATTGAGGGGGTCCAAACCAAAGATGATGGGGGTATCGCCTGCAGGGGGGGATAGAGAATTCATTGCATTTTTAGGGGGTATTAAAGGACGGGGAAACCTTAATGATGGTGTTGCAAGACTAGGGAAGGGAGCATGAAGGAAACACAGGGGGTGTCGCCTGCCGGGTGGGACAGGGCGGATGAAAACCACGGCTGAAGACCGAGCCATGATGAAAAACCTAGAACCACAGGTATTAGAACACAAGGAGCGGGTCACCATGAAAAGCAGCACCAGGTATGGCGGTCCGCACTCAGGCAGGGTTTCGCTGGGTCCAAGGGCTTCCCTGCCCAAGAGAAACCCTAGTTTAGGGTTTTGTGCCCAAGGGTCTAAGGGGTTTCGCCTCTCACCTGACGAGCACACCAGGCATGGTTCCGTAGACAGCGCCGCGCCCGCCCTAGGCAGGTACAGCAGTGCGTTGACCCCCATCTTGGCCAGTGGCCTGCCTCGACTGACCTCCTTCCAGCTCGTAAGGTCCCAGGTGGCGATGCGCTTGTCGGAGCCTGGGGTGGGGTTTTAGAAGTTCACAATGTGAATGGAATAAAAGGAAAGGAAGTGAATTATGCGCTGCTTTGCCGAAAGGGAATTACCAACGAGGCCATTTCTAGGTGTCTCCTACTAGGGGAACTTGCTGAGTATGTGGATTCACAAAACGTACCCTACACTTTTTCCGTGACATGTTTTGACCTGTTTTGAAAACCCGGTTCTAAATTTTGGGGCACCCTCGCCAGCCCCTCTCAGCTGCATCAGGTGAGTCATGTCATGGACCTTCAGCTGACCAGGCTTAGGTTGACCCCAAATGCTTTTCATGCACAAACTCCGCCACTTACTTGAGCTTGCCAGCTGCACCGGCGTCATGTCTGGGTTGCGGTGGATGTTCTGGAACAGAGCAAGGGTGGCCACCTCAGCGTCGTGCGCCTTGAGCGTCACCTAGAGAACAGAACAACTAGGGTTTTCTTCTGTTTGATTTAATATTATAGGGATGCAATCCGGCATCCCGACCTTGAATGGGCTGAAAGGTCAGTATTGGCAACAACAAATCCGTCCGTTTGTATGAAGACCCGGTTGTGGTGATGAAGACTGCAAACAGGTCTTGAATAACATATTATTCGTGTTATTCATAATGACGATAAAAGTCAGGGGAGGTGCACCATGAGGGCCATTCCCCTCTCCTGCCCACTATTACCCCTACCTTGGGAGAGATGTCGGTGGCCTCGTGGCCCCTGTGGGAGGGGTCCCACACCGCAATCATGCCGTCGGCGCCACCCGAGACCAGCAGCTCGGGGCCGTTAGGGTCGCTAGGGTTTCCTATGGCCAGCAGGGAGGTCACTGCGGACTTGTGGCCCGACACCAGCTTGGCAATCACCTGCGGGAGGGGGCGAGTGGGTGGGTGGATGTGTGGGTGATTGGATACATGTTGACGTTTGGGGGTACAGGCTCATGAGTTGGTAGCAAGGCGAGTTGCCCCTCCCATGCACCGCCCCTCCCCCTCCCACCGCCCGCCCACCCACACACCACGCCCATTTGTGCGACCAGAAATACACAAGTTAAACCATAAATGTACCCCCACCACGACCACCACACCATGGCCTGCAGCGACACCAGGCAGACTAACCCCCCAAAATTCCCCCCCCCCCCCCCCCCCCCCCGCCCCCCCCCCCCCCCCCCCCCGC
>JAULBX010030696.1:0-14197 GCA_032358255.1 Heterotrichella gracilis
TTCGTCTAGGGGTTAGGACACGTCCCTTTCACGGATGAAACACGGGTTCGATTCCCGTACGGGCTACAGATAAGAAGAAAAAAAACCTGCGCAAAGCGCAGGTTTTTTGTTTTTATACACACCGAGCCGAAAGCTATGCTTTCGAGTTAGAGGGTGTATAAAAATAAACACCTTTCGAAGAAAGGTTCTTTTATTATTTCAAAATTAGATCGAAGGGTACTTTGCCGCAAGGCAAAAATCCCTAAAGGCTACCACAAAGCAGAAAAATCCCTTTCGATTCATTTCGGAAGGGATTTTTCGCTTTGTGGTAGTTGCGAAGCAAATGGACCATGGATTTTTTGCTTCACTATTGTCATTCAAAATAAAAAATATTTAAATCCCTCAGAAATGGTGACTTTTTAGGTTAAGACTGTTCTTGATTGTTATTAATTCTGTTACTTAATCTCCTTTTGTTACCTAATTGTTACTTTACGTTTTCATTCGCTGTGCTATGGCTAACAACGAAAAATTCGTTAGACTTTTACTAAAATATATATATTTACAAAAAAATCTCACCCAAATCACAGTATGCTAAAAAGACAAATTTTCATTTTTATTTTTTTGATTCAGATTGCACATCAGTATTCTGCTCAAACCCCGGACTCTGGTTCTGTGTATTATAAAAAAGCGGTCAATGCATTTAAGAGTCAAAATTATGTACTGGCTGATTCTCTTTACTCAATTTCACTTTATTATGACGCAAATCCGAATACTTATTTTAATCGGGCCATTGTAAAGTCAGAATTACGCGATCGCTGCGGTTATTGTGAAAATCTTGCTTTTGCTTCCGGGATGCGTGATAAAGAAGCACGTCATTTATTTCTAAAACACTGTGGTAAAACCGATACGATATACTCAGGACGAATCAGCCGGCAGGCTTATTCAGTATTTGGACCTGCTTATCAAGTTTATTTCAGAAATCAGTATTGTAACGATGTATTAATAGCACGATACCGTATGGACAATAGTTTTCATAGTTTCTCTTGGGCAAAGGCTGATACAAGACTTGAAAATAAAAAAGCCGTAAATGATTCACTTTTAAAAGCTGAAGCAGTTATCGATAAATCATCTAATCCAGCCGAGTATCCTGGCGGCATTAGAGCAATGATGACTTTTATCCAGCAAAATATGATTTATCCTGCAGAAGCAAGGGAAGCAGGTATAACTGGTAAAATTTACATTCAATTTATTATTAATACGCTGGGCTATATTCAGGAAATAGAGATCATGAAAGGTATGTCTAATTGTTTGAGTTGCGATATGGAGGCTATTCGGATCATTAACAGGATGCCGCGATGGCATCCGGCAAATTTGAAAGGTAAACCGGTACAAACCTATTTTAATATACCATTTAGTTTTAAGATCATCAATGAAGGGTATAAATAAAGTGAACTATTCCGGATCAAATAGAATGAAACGTATAAATTTCTTTGATAAAATATTAATTCAAGTAAAGATGACTCCTTTACTAATCTTTATTTTTTTATCTCCATGTCTGTGTGCACAGAAATCAGAATCGGCGCTACTTTTTGATAAGGCTCTAAAAAATTTCAATTTAGAAAATTACAGCGCAGCCGATTCTTTATATACCTTATCTAATAGTTTGGAAGCATGTAGAGAAGTCTATTTTAACAGAGCTATTTGCAGAGGTAAACAGGCAAACCAATCAGGATACTGCCAGGATCTGGCACAGGCCAGTGTTTTGGGTGAAGATAGAGCTACCAGGTATTACGCAAGGTCTTGTGGAAAGATAGATACTTTTTTTAATAAGCTCGATCAAAATAACTCTACTACAACCATACTTTCCAAGGTTTTGAAATATCATTATAAAGATTCTATCATATTAGTTCATACACAGAAATATGCCCGACAAGAAAGTCGATTGCTCGATTCGACGACTAATAAAAATTTCCATGGGGTAGTTGAAACCATGGCAGAATTTCCCGGAGGACCAAATGCATTGATGAAATTTATTAAACAAAACATTAAAGTTCCAAATTCACTTAGTTCAGAAGAGAAAGTTTTTCTTCGTTTCGTGGTTTTTTGGGACGGAAGTATTCAAGACATAACGATTGTGAAAAAAAGCCTGGCCTGCACTGAATGCGATGAAGAAGCAATGAGATTAGTTGCAATAATGCCAACATGGAAGCCTGCTACAATGGGCGGTGAAAAGGTAAGCTGCTATTTTAATTTACCTATTTCTTTTAAAAAAAAAACTTAATTGAATGATCGCACTTATCCGCTCTGAAGATTTGTAATCCTTCAGCATAAAATTTAAATCATGGATTTGTAATCCATCAATTGACATTGCCCGCCGTCAAGAACTACTGCCATTTGCTGTCACGCTAATTCCCATAACGTTTTCCTTTTATTTCGTTGACTCCAATAATCATTCAGCCACCTGTGAAAAATATAATATTCCCTAAAAGTTCTATAACAGATCTTCATGCGAACAGACGCAAATTTGTAACATAAAACAAGATATCATTGATCGATCTCGTTTCTAAATTTTATTTGATGAACGCATAAGATATCAAAGAAAAATTTAGATTGTTTTTTAACTCGAGTACAAATAGAAATAATAACCATTTAAAAATTAAATCATGAAAACAGGAAAAGCAGTAGTAGGAATTCTGGCAGGTGTTGCCATTGGAGCATTATTAGGGGTATTATTTGCGCCGGACAAAGGAACAGATACCAGAAAGAAAATTTCTAAAAAAGGTTCAGATTCAATGGATGAACTAAAAGACAAGTTTGATGACGTTCTGGAAAGTATGAATGACAAATTTGGTATGGCTTCAAAAGAAGTTAAAAACTTCCTTGATCATACTAAACAGAATGGCGAAATGCTAAAGAAAGAGGCTCATAACGAATTAGGTTAATAGCTGATTTCACACATTTGCATAAACATGAAAATGGAAGAGAATACATCTCTCTTTGAGCCATTATTGGAAAGGGCTGAAGAATACGGAAAAACCACCTTAAACTTGTTTAAATACAAGGCCTTGGCTAAGGCAAGCGATAGTTTGTCGGGTTTGGCATCACGAGGTGTTGTTTTACTTTCAGTTTTCATGTTTATACTAATGTCCAGTTTGGGTTTAGCGCTTTTTTTAGGCGATCTGCTCGCTAATACCTCTTTTGGTTTTTTCTCCGTAGCTGGTATTTATGGGGTTATAAGCCTCTTGATTTATATATTGCGCCACCAGATCAAGAAATATATGAACGACTCAATAGTAAAACAATTTTTTAATTAGTTTCTAATGAAAAAATTTATATGCTTACGCGAACTGAACGAAGAAATTGAATCGCTGCAGCTTAAACAGGAAGAGTATCACAAAGCTTTAAAGGAACAAGTTAGGTTAACCGCCCAAAGCCTGAGACCTGTTAATTTGATAAAGAATTCTTTAAAAGACCTGTTTACATCTCCTGATTTGAAAGATAATTTAGTAAACTCATCCTTAGGCATTGGAGCCGGATACATTACAAATAAGGTCATTATTGGTGCAAGTCATAATCCAATAAAAAAAATCATTGGCACACTTTTGCAATTAGGAGTTACTAACCTGGTTTCAAACAATGGAGAAGTAATAAAATCGGGTGCTGCCAATTTGTTTAAGAAACTATTTGCGAACAAAAGCAGAACGATTTAAGCTGATTCAGAAATTCATGATTCGTTTTTTACACGTTTCTATTCTTGAACTGTTATCAAAGGCTTTATTTATTTCCCGGTTATCGAAAAAATATAATATTCTACAAAAATTGTATAACACAATTGGCCTCAAGTAACTGAACCTTTGTAAAGGTTTATTCAATTAAAAACAAAAAAATCAGTAACAAAAAAACAAACAAAATGAAAAAAGTAATTCAGCTATCAGCAGCCCTAGCATTGGTATTCATGTTAGGATCATGCAAAAAAGATTATGTGTGTAAATGTACAAAAACATACACCGGAGGTTCAGCAACTGTCACTATTGATGACGGGAATTTTACCTATAAAGAAAATAAAGTCAATGCTGCTGAAAAGTGCGATGCCAATGAAAAAACAGGTTCTGATATTGGTGGAGATTACACCAGAAATTGTGAGATTCAATAATTTATAACACATCCGGGTACTTGTTTAGAAAACAAACCCGGATGTAATTATTTTTGAGTTGGGTTTATGGCTGAAGAACATTTATAATACGTCAAATAATGAAAATGTACATTCGAAAATTTTCATCAAACTCAACATTCAGCCTCATTTAAAATCCACCAATCTCAAGGCCTTCAACACCTTTCTTCCATTTTGCCTCACATTAAACCTGTATCCAAAAAATAATAAAACTTTAGAGGTATAAGATTCAACATTGTAGGTGTGTGAATTAAGTGTGTAATTGGTGTCATAGACGGCCATCATTCCAAAAAAGTATCTGATCTTATCATATCGAACTGCTGCTTTGGCGTTGAGGTGAGCGCTCGGACTCAAACCAAGACTATGTCCTGCATCATCCAAAGTGGTGTAATTTGTTTTTTGGGCCCCTATGCCTATGTTCAAAATAGTACTCGCAATAATATGACGATGAACCAGAGTGTAACCATATCCGGCACTAGCTCCAAGCGTAATGAGTGAAATGGAAGTGATGTTGTATAATTCATCAGATAGCCATTGCCTCTGATTAACTCCTACCAAGGTAGAATCGGTTGAACTGAATGTGACATAAGTGTGATAGATGCCCGGCATAAAAGAGCCGGCATTCTTTTTCTGTATATCGGTATAGGAAAATGAGCCCCGCATAGAATATTTGCGGTAATTAAAAACAAACATACTATTTACGCCAAATGAAAAAACCTTTATGTCAGGTCTGACAAAAATTTGATATACATCAAGTCCGGCTGCTTGAAAATCTTTTGAATTGAGTACATACATGCCACTGTATTTTGCGAAATTAATATCGGTGATCACTCTTCTGCCAATAAATGTCACCTGAATATCTTTGCTGCGGCTGTTACCGGCATTGGCTTTAGACCCAAATCTAATTCCAGGATAAAATCCAAAACTAACAATGATGTTGTTAAAATTAAATCCTACATGATAATAATTATTGGGTGAGAATTTAAGTTCTTTTTTATTAGTAAGATCGTTGATGTTAAAGCCATAAAATTTTTTGGCCAAAGGAACGGTGATTACCAAACGTTGTTTAATTGCCCGAATATAGCTGGTGTCAAAATCCGATTCTCTTGGTGCCAATAACTGCTTTACATACCAGCGGTGTGGATACATAAATCGTTCACCAAAAGTTTTGTGGGGAATGTCGTCTACTATTAATTTACTTACTAAGGTGTCTACTAGATTTTTTGCCAGACTGTCTATTTGCGAATGGAGCTTGAAAGAAGTCAGGGCAAAAAATGTGATGACTATACATTTTTTAGTGAATCTGTACACAGATGCATCACCTTCCAAATTCCTTGTGAATACTTGTATAAAGCAGCGTTGGAACAAACGAATCATGTAATAGGTTTTAGGATAATCAAGGATTATCCAAAATGTGCTTTATTTTTTCAGGATAATAAATTCGGTCCTACGGTTCAACTGATGTTCTTCCTCACTGCACTTGGAAACAACTTTTTTCTCACAAGCACAGTTGTTCACTAATTTAGTTTCTCCATATCCTTTTCCAAATACACGTCCCTCACTTGTAATTCCACGTTGTACATAAGCTGCAGAAGCTTTTGCTCGTTTGTTTGAGAGTTTTAAATTAAAGGCTTTTGAATTTCTACAATCTGTGTAAGAACCCAACTCTATGATCATACCTGGATATTCAGACATGATCTTTACAATTTTATCTAATTCAATTTCGGCATCCGGACGAATATTGTATTTGTTCACATCAAAATAAATCGGTTTTAATTCAAGAATTTTTCCCAGATCTGCTCCAACAACGATCATTTTGGCAATGATCTCTTCCTTTTTAGGCGGTAAAGTGAGAATGACGTCTACATTCACTTCAAATTCTTTTCCATAAGTATCAAATTCTTTTGATCCTAAATTGTAATTGAGTTTTGTACCGGTAACTTTAAAATTATTGTCTGAATCAACAAAAGCAAAGTATGGGACATTGGCCTTCGTTGTCATGGTATCTATTATTTGACCTTTATTGTTGAACAGGTTCAGATACGTGCCTGGCAGAATACGATTTTCTGTATCTTTTGCCACAATGATTATTTTTTTTCCGGCGTTCAAGCCTTTTAAAAAGTCAACTGAATAAATATCATCATCACCACTTCCACCGAGTCTGTCGGAAGAAAAGTATCCTTTATTTGTTTTGTCATCCACTATGACTGCAAAATCATCGTAGGATGTATTTAAAGGAGCTCCGGCATTGTATACTTTGCCTAAAACTGTGCCGCTGATAGCGCACATAAATATGTCCAATCCACCTAAACCAAAATGACCGTTTGAGGCAAATAACAGGATGTTATTTTTTTCGGTGTAGAATGGGAACATTTCATCTTTTTCGGTATTGATGAGATTGCCCATATTCAAAGGTTTGGTCCAAGTTCCACCGGTATCTTTGCTGGTTCGGTAAATATCTGCGCCACCAAATCCACCGGGCATATCACTTGTAAAATACATGGTATTACCATCAGCCAATAAACAAGGTTGTCCAACAGAATAATCCTCACTGTTAAAATTAAAGGGTACTTGGTCAGTCCATACACTGTCTTTAAATTCAGAAAACCAGATCTGTAATCCGATCACATTCTCTTTTTTTGAATCTTTTTTATCGTTACGGGTAAAGGCCATAAATGTGCCTGTTTTATTGAAACTCGCACTGCCATCGTGACGAACTGTATTCATTTCTTTTGAAAAAATAACAGGATTTTCTAACTGAGACCCATTTACAGAGCATACATACATATCTAAAAAAGGTTTGTTATTCCAATTGAATTTATCATCGTTTGTTGATTTTACAACCCGACTAGAAGCGAATACAATTTTATCTTTATAAAAACAAGTGCCAAAATCTTCGGCATTCGTATTTAAATTCAAATGTTCGATTTTGTACTTGTACTGATCTGTTAATAAGTTTGACCACTCATTTTTATGCAGATCATAACTTTTGGTGGTGCAATCATAAGGTTTTAAAACTTTGTATTTTTCTAAAAAAACATTTGCTTCTTCGTATTTACCATTGGCTTTAAGACTCATGGCATAATTAAAATAGTCGTCAGCAACAATACCTGTTGTATCGCTTAATAGCTTTCTATAGGCCACTTCAGCCTGAACAAACTGATTTAAATTATAATAACTTTTGGCCAATTGACGCTGACCGTCTATTGTTAATTTTCTACTCTTGGAATAAGAGGTGATGGCTTTGTCAAATGAATACACAAATGCATATTTATCGCCTTGTTTTTCTTTTCTTGATTTTGATTCAGTTTGAGCATCCGTTCTTGAAAAAATAACTGAGAAGATGATCATTGGAATATAAAAATTTTTCATATCGGTAATAGGTTTAAACGGGTTTAAAAATGACGAGGTGTGTGAATTTGTTTTTTATCAAAGACTAAAAAGTCGTAACGTAATACAATTTCATGACTACCCATATTGTATTTTGAAGTTTGTAAACCATATGACCAATCATATGAATACCCAAGGTGTAACTGATCGGTTACATTCAGACCAAATAAAGCGCCGAATGCATCTCCGGTTCGAAACATAAAACCAACCATTACTTTTTTCATCACAATAAATGAGGCGGTTAAATCTGCCTGAATGGGAGCAGAAGATGTGATCTTTACAAACGTAGTAGGTTTAAAATCCAGATCTTTTGTGAGTGGAAATACCGCTCCGGCAATAAAATAATAGTGCCTTTGTTCTTTGCCTAACAAAGCAGTGCCATTTATTTTATCTAATTCAGCATAATCATTTTGAATTAGGTTTGGAACAGACACACCGGCATAAAAACGCTCTCTTGAATAATAGGCACCGAAACCAAAATTAGGGGTCAAGTGATTAGTGATGCTGTTTTGAAAAGTAGGGTCTACTTGTTCATCTAATTGTAAAGCACTTAAATTAGCCTGAAAAATATTGACACCTCCGCTTAAACCAAGTGCTAATTTTGATTTACTGTTAAGATCCATGCGGTATGCAAAGTCTCCAAAAATAGATGTCTTATTTGTAGGGCCTATTTTATCATTCAATAATGATAAGCCCACACCCAGATGTTTGTTTTTTAAAGGCATGTGCATGGTTAAGGATTGCACTATTGGAGCGCCTTTAAAATCGACCCATTGCGAGCGATGTAATAAAGTTGCCGTTAAGGCATCTCTACTCCCTGCATATGCGGGATTGATCATTAAGGTGTTATACATGTAATGCGTGTACATTGGATCTTGTTGCGCATTTAGGCTAAAGCCATATAAAAGGCAGATAAAGGCAAATTTTTTGAGGACTGTTGTTTTCATGCGAGCTTTTTTTTCACTATTTATACTATTTGTATTTGGTTATGAGATCTGGTTTTTATTTGTTCAAATAAATGGTTCCTTTAAAGATGTGGGAACCATCACCCAGATCCAATACGTAGAAGTAAGTACCAACTTGAGAATCATCGCTTCCCATTTTTACACCCAAAACACTCTTTCCATCCCAGGCACTTTTATATGGACTCGCTTCATACATTTTATTTCCCCAGCGATTAAATACAATAAATGTGTTATTTGGATAATTGGCTATTCCTCTGATCACAAAAAGATCATTGATGCCATCACCATTTGGTGAAAAACCTTCAGGAATAAAAAAATCAGTTATCACACAATTTTCAATACTTATATTTACAGAAGCGCTTGAAGCGCTACAACCCGTTGTTGTTACGATTAGTGTATAAGTACCACTGTTTTCTATTGTAGAATTATTGATTAAAGGATTTTGAATGGTAGAGCTAAAACTTTTCGGACCAAACCATGTGTAGCTTGCTCCTGAAATACTATCCGCCAATAACTGAATGTTTGTGCCAACACATTGTGTGGTATTTGCAGAAGCACTTGCCGTTAAAAAGGGAGTTAAGTTGAGTGTCACGTTAGCAGACGTGTAATTTGGAGAACATATGCCTGTGATGATCAGATTGTAATCTGTTCCAGCATTGTTTGATGTAGTAGGATCAATTTTTAGTGTTGTCGTGTTTACACCAGATATGGTGCCTCCGTCAATTAAAAGGGTATTTCCTTTTCGCCAATGATAACTTAATCCGGTACCTGTAGTGAAGGCAGTGAATATAGCAGCACCTCCTGTACAAGCAGTTTGAGAAATAATTTGCGCAGATAATCCCGGAGCAGTATTTACCACTAAACTTACAGGTGAAGAGGTGTAGTCACTCGAGCAGTTACTACTTACTACTAAAAAATAGTTGTTTGCTGCATCAGCTGTAGAAGAAGGATTAATAGTTAAGGTTCCTGAATCAGCTCCTGAGATATTGCCTCCGTTCACTAAATTTACTGTTCCTTTTTTCCATTGATAGATTAAACCTGATCCTACGTTAGCCGTACTAAAACTCACTGAGCTTCCGGCACAAACATTTTGAGAACTAGGCTGCAAAGTGATATTGGCAAGCGTATTCACAAGTAAAGAAACATTTTGAGACGTAAAAGCCGGGGCACAAACACCACTGATCACCAGATTGTAGTCAGTTGAAGCGTCTGTACTACTTACCGGATTAATGGTTAAAGTGGCTGTATTCACTCCCGAAACTGAAGCGCTATTCACTAAATTGATGTTTCCGTTTCTCCATTGATAGGTCAAACCTGATCCAATTGAATTGGTTGAAAAACTGATTGCGCTTCCCTCACAAGCTGTTTGAGAAATGGCTGATGCTGTAATACTTGGCGAAGTAGTGACAAATAGTTCAAAAGAGTTTGTAGTGAAATTAGGGGCACAACTTCCTGAAATTAGTAAGTTGTAATTGGCAGACGCATCTGAACTGTTAACCGGATTAAATGTTAATAGGGTAGATGTGGCGCCTGAAATGGATCCGCCATTAATAAGATTCACAGAACCATTGCGCCATTGAAAGCTTAATCCACTGCCCGTGGCATTCATTGAAAAGTTAGCTATACCGCCTGCACAAATAGTTTGTGAAGGAACAACAGCAGTCACACTTGGTGATGTATTGACGACTAATGAAATAGCTGAACTTGTATAATCCGGCGCACATGCACCGCTAATAACTAAATTATAATTGGATGAGCTGTGCGATACATTTACCGGATTGATGCTAAGTGTTGATGTATTGGCACCTGAGATCTCTAAACCGTTCACTAGATTAATCGATCCTTCGCGCCATTGATAGGTTAAACCTGTTCCTGAGGCATTCACTGAAAAGATGACAGCACTGCCTGCGCACACTGTTTGCGAAGACACCTGAGCACTTATGCTTGGAGAGGTGTTCACTACTAAAGAGAATAATGCAGAGGTAAAGTCGGGAGCGCAAACACCCGTAATTACTAAATTATAATTGGAAGAAGCTTGCGAAATCGTAACTGGATTGATAGAAAGTGTTGGCGACGTTGCACCTGTAATGCCTGATCCATTGATAAGATTCACTGATCCGTTTCTCCATTGGTAAGTTAATCCGGTTCCAGTCGCATTTACTGAAAAGTTGACATTACTTCCGGCACACACTGTTTGTGAAGCTATTTGAGCACTGATGGTGGGGGAGCTGTTAACGACCAAAGATATTAGACCGGAAGTAAATGCCGGTGCACACAGTCCGCTTACAATCACATTGTAATTGGAAGAGGCATCTGAAAGAGCAATGGGGTTAATAGTTAAAGTAGCTGTGTTGGATCCTGATATGGAACCGCTGTTAGTTAAATTCACCAGGCCATTGCGCCATTGATACGTTAAGCCGCTGCCTGTTGCGTTTACTGAAAAGTTGACAAGCGATCCTGCACATACTGTTTGTGATGGAACCTGCACACTAATACTTGGAGAGGTATTAACAACTAACGATATTGGACTTGACGTAAAATCAGGGGCACATAAGCCGCTAACGATCAGATTATAATCTGTAGCAGCATCACTGGTGCTCGCTGCGCTAATAAGAAGGGTAGGACTGGTAACTCCCGAAATAGTTCCGGCATTACTTAAATTAATAATGCCTTTACGCCACTGGTAAATGAGATCTGTACCTGTTGCACTAGCTGTAAAGCTAAGTTGACTTCCTGCACATACTGTTTGTGAACTAGATTGAGAGGTAATACTTGGCGAGGTATTTACTACTAAAGAAACATTCGGTGAGGTATAACTGGTACCACAAATTCCTGTCACTATCACGTTGTAATCGCTTGAGGCGTCAGAAACAGCTGCAGGACTAATAATGAGGGTGGCAGTCGTGGCTCCTGAAATAGTTCCGCCGTTTGTTAAGTTTGTTGTGCCTTTTCTCCATTGAAAGGTGGTGCCGTTTGAACCAATTGTAAACGTGGCTGCTGTTCCGGCACATACCGTTTGACTCGAAGGCGCAACGCTTATTGACAAAGGTCCGGGTATACTTATGGTAGAAGCACTAATACCTATGGCCCCAGTTGTACTGAGTGCTCTTCCATCTAGAGAAACGCCAGTGGCTAAAAGAATTGCGCCATTGTTGGCAACAATGGTTCCTTTAAAAATAGCACCTGAATTTAAACTGACGGCGCCGTCTACTTTCCAATAAACATTTTTAGATTGCGCACCATTCATCAGAATAACTTTACAGGGAGCACTCGTTGAAAGTGCCCCATTGATCTGGATCACAAATATGGCATTGGGATCACCCTGAGCATTTAAATATAAAGAATCCGTTAAACTAACTGCACCATTCATTAAATATGTATGTGGAGTGAGTACAAGATTGTTCCCAAACTGAGCAGGGAACATTAAAGTGATATCAGCAGGAAGTGTATTTAGGTAAGTGTATAAAAATCCGAGATCCACTGAACACTGGGCTGTGGATAGATCGGGGATAGCATGTATGCTTCCGCTAACTAATAATGGATTAAATCCGGTTGTTGTGCCATTGTTTGTTCCAATATCTCCGGTTACTGTGCTTACTCCAACATTTGTTACCGGACCGTCTGATGAAAAGATCGCATAACAAGAAACTGAATTTAAGGTGGGAGAAGCTGGTCCGGTTAAACTTGCGCTGCCACAACCAATTGGTGTGTATGCTAAAACACTGTTTGTGCCAATGGCACCAGCAGTTGATAATGCTCTTCCTTCAAGAATGACACCGGCAGCCAAAGTGATGGCTGAATTGTTTGCTATAATTGTTCCTTTTAAAGAAGATAAAGTAGATAGACTTACTGCGCCTTCAACTTTCCAAAACACATTACAGGCTAATGCACCGTTGCTTAAAATGACTACTGCATTGGCGTTCGCTGCGAATGTACCGTTGATCTGGAATATGAAAACAGCTGTTGAGGTACCTTGCGCATTTAAAGTTAAGGTATTGTTTAAGGTGGTATTTCCTGATAATGAATATACACCTGCTGTAAGGGTAGAACCATTTCCTAAAGGAGAAGCAGGAAAAAATGCCGGGATTGCCGTATTTAATTGAATATAAGCTGTTGCCAGATCAGCTGCTGCAAGAGCAGTGATCGAATTTGTACTGTGCATGTTTCCATTAACATTTCCAAATCCGGTGGCGGCACCTACATTTGAACCTACATCACCGGTTACTTGCGATGGCCCAACATTGGTGATGGCTCCATTGGAAGTAAAGAGTACAAAATTAGCAGCACTTCCTAAAGTAATCGTTTGCGCAAAGCTTACACTTTGTAAAAACATAAGGGTGATACTTGCTGCGAATAGGGCGTATTTGATTTTCATTGTTTCTGTTTTAATTGATGATGTATTTACCGCACAAAGGTGTGATCTCGTGTTAACTTTTTGTTACATAGTTTAAGAGATGTGTTACATAAATCACATAAAAAAAACACTCTCATGTTATTGAGAGTGTTTTTTTTGTATTAAATTCAATCTGTGTTGTTACTTTTTCGTTTCATCAAACTTCGAATTCTCTTTGTGAGAATCTGTTGCTTTGATGGAATGATCACTGGCCTTCATAGAGTGCTCACGTGCTTTTTCGACATTACCTGATTGATGTTGGCTAATTGCTTCATGATGACTTTTTGCAGCTTCTTCATGATGTTTTGCGGCTGTTTTGTGATTTTCAATGCTTCTCATAATGATTTGATTTACATTACAAATGAATTTTTGTAACATCACAAAGTAAGGCCTGCCAAAAGCACTTTGTGTTGCAAAAGAAAGGTGTAAAATTATATAATTGACAGGTTCGTTTCTGAATTACTGTTTTGAATAACTTGTCGATTTGCCTTGCTCACTTACTACGTAATAGATCATCACACTTATAATAGCCGAAAAGAAACACCATACCGATAAAACAGTATCATTAAAAAGGAACACAGAAACTAAATAAGAACTTAATACCAAGGATCCCATCACCACAATTTTTTTATTAGTCGATAAGATCTGCGCTAGTATAGTTGGAAACAAATACAGAACGCCTAAACAAATCTTTAAAGTGTAATTAACTTCTAATTCATAATGGATGTGATAGTGATTTATGCTTGCCTCAGAATGTCGGGTAAACAAATAAATAAGGGAAAGTGTCGACACTAAAATACCAATACCAATGTTGATTTTAAGCAGACGTTTTCTTTTTTCATCCTTTTCAATCAAGGTCATGGCTGTGGGCACCCACAAAGGCCATACAACCATGGCAAAAAACAAAAAGGCATTCACTGCCATATGATAATAGTTAATAGGAATTTTATGTAATAATCCTAACCACACAAAGCCTTCAAAAAATTGTTGTGTCGCAAACACCAATGGAATAGCGGCAAACGGCAGCTGCTTAGAATGGGTCGTTTTTCTTATGTATAAAATAAGTCCAAAAGTAAAGCTTAAGAGGAAAATAATTGCAAAAAGCCAGACTTGAAAGGTGATAAGACCTGAGCGAAGAACAGCTCCCGATGTAGCGATCCCTGCAAAAATAGAGGATGTATAAAGACAGTACTGCCTTTTAGCATCTTGCATGTGGTGATATTGATCGACAAACGTCCAGTAACAGGTGAGCATAATAGCTAAAAAGAGGTAACCGAAAACGCGTAAGCTGTACCAAAG